>OZ057405.1:42093570-42133835 GCA_964056735.1 Allodiplogaster pararmata
ATAGCAAAATTTACATTCAGAAGAGAGGTCTAGCCATGGGGAACCGTCTAGCACCACTTCTCGCTGTTACTTACACGCATAGTTTAGAATGCAATGCACCGTAATCGCAATATATCATTAATCCGTCGCTACATTGATGACTACATAGTTATTAGCAATTCTCAAGATTGTATTGATGCTGTATTCGATTATCTTAATCGTCAAGCTTCTCAAATCAAGATAACAAGAGAACGCCCCATTGATTGTCTTTCTATTTCTCAACGTCACCCTTACTTCTTCCGGTAATCGCATTCTAACTCGTTGGTACCGCAAGCCGTCAAATAAGAACATACTTTTGCATGCAACGTCTCACCACCCTGCTCATATCAATCGAGCGATTGTAAACAATACCATCCACACTTCGTCCATTGTTTCGTCTTCTGAATTTCGTTTTGAGTCCAAGGCACTCGCCTCAACCATTTTATCTCAAAACGGCTACGCGGTTTCTCGACAAAAACACTCAAACAGAAACCGCAAAAGCCTAGTGCGAGACAAAGAAGACATTTCAATTTCTATATCTTTCATTTCCGACGCATTCTCTTTCGATATTCGTTCGATTGTCCGTGCCTCAGGTCTCAATATCAAAGTAGTGGAGAAATCCCCTCCAACCTTACTTCAACTTTTATCACGTAACCGGTGTCATGATAAAAACTGCACTAAACCAAATAGTTGCATTTTCTGCCCTCATGCTAGAATTGGCTGTTGTAATGTCGTAGGAGCCATTTATTGTATAACATGTGATGTTTGTAACTCTTCATACATAGGGCATACGGGCAGACCTCTTTATGATAGAATGGCCGAACACATCCGTGCCTCCCGGAATACCAATGTCCCATCTTACAAATCCAATGCATTTGCCCAACATTGCATATCAGCCCACAATAGCACCCCTATCACCCTCTAATATCAGTAACAGAGGTGGCGGAGTAGCAATTTTAGTGCAATCTAGACTCAGTCCAGTAGAAATTTCGTCGATGTCAGTTTCAGAATGTGAAGCTATTACAGTTGAGTTACAATGTAGTGACAAAGATTCATATTTTTTAAGGGTTAGATTAATGTGTGTTTATCGATCTCCCAGTGCCCCAGACGATATCATGAATGAGTTATTAGCATACTTATCTTTAAATACCATTCCCAATGTCCCTCTCATAATCGTTGGCGATTTGAATTTGCCTTGTATTGATTGGGACAAGTTGACGTGTTCTAAGAGCTATTCTTCTACTCAATATCTTAATTACTGTTGTGATAACCATTTCTTTCAGTACATTCTGATGCCGACTCGAAGTCAGAACATTCTTGATCTTCTTTTATGCAATCATCCGATTATCTCTTCTTCTAGTGTTATTGCCTTCTTCACATCCCAGTGCGATCATAATTCTATTTGTTTCGATTGTATTACCTCCAAAGTATTCGATGACATAATCAAGCCTATAAAACTTTATTCTGAGGCAAACTGGCATATGATTGAGTACTTTATTTACTGTCATGATTGGACCTTGGCATTATCATCTCTTGACCCTAATCAAGCTTACAACTATATCGTTGATCTACTATGTGACCTTATCGATCGCTTTGTGCCAACTGTTGTTCCTAATTCGTCCTCCAATAGATATCCAGCGCGTATTCAACGCTTATTCAATAAGCTTCAGAAAGTTTCAATTACTGCTCCTTACTCCGAATATTGTGAAAATCTGTCAAGAAATTTTTCTTCTGAGCTTTATGATTTTGAAACATCTAAGGAATCTTTTCTGATTGTTAAAGGCAACCGTAAAAATTTTTCTCGTATTGTACAAATCGTATTGAATCTCAAAACGATTCCTATGTTTTGTATGACAGTAGTGGAACGGTAGTGACGGACCCTTCCATAAAAGCTGAAATGTTTTCTTCTCAGTTCTCATCAACTTACTCTGAACCGTCTCAGAATGTTCTTCCTGTCCCTATTTTAGCTCCCTTCGATCAACACTTTTCTCTCGAAATAATTGATGATCAAATGATAATCGAGGCTGTTTCTAAGTTAGAGAATAAATGTAATACCTCATTCGATTCCATTCCGAACATTTTTATCAAAAAATTTAGATTTGCGTTGTTGAAACCTCTGCGTCTTTTATTCAACAACTGTTTAATGACTGGAATCGTACCCGATATGTGGAAGTTCGCTATTGTAAAGCCTCTGCTCAAAAACAAAGGACCTCCTATCTTATCAAATTACAGACCCATTTCTTTAACCTGCTCGATTTTTAAAGTAATGGAAAAAGTTATTGTTAATTCTATTTCAAAGTATCTTGAAGAGCGTTCATTGCTCTCCCCTTTTCAAGCCGGTTTTCGACCTAATCGATCGACAATCACTTCTTTAGCCGAATCATATTCCTTCATAACCCACTCTCTGAGTTCTAGTATTGATATTGATGTAATTTTCCTAGACATCTCAAAAGCTTTTGATTCTGTAGATATTCGATTTCTATTGTTTAAATTGATTTCACTTGGTATTGTAGGGCCTGCACTTAAATTTATCTCTTCTTTCCTCAACTCCCGTAAACAATCAGTGATCATCGATGGTATCAACTCAGTACCAGCTTCAGTTTTAAGTGGTGTTCCTCAAGGTTCTTCAATAGGCCCGTTGTTGTTTTTACTGTTCATTGACGACATCAAGAAAGTTATCCCTGCTACTATTCGCTTCAGTATTTTTGCCGATGATGTTAAGCTGCTAGCTCAAGTACCCTTATATTCAGATGACTTACAAACTGCAGTCAACAATATATTTGACTGGTGCACTCAGTGGAACCTTACTCTATCAACTTCCAAATGTACTGTTCTTCATATAGGCAAGCAATCGGTGTTTCACCCCTACTCTATCAACCATATTCCATTGATTGTTACCAACCAGGTTAAAGATTTAGGGATTTTGTTAACTCATGATTTCCGTTTCAATTCTCATATTGAGAAGATTTGTAAAAAAGCCTCTTCTACTGCAAACCTTATTCTGAAGGCTTTCAAGACCAAATCATGCGAAATGCTCATGCTTGCTTTTAATGTATACGTTAGACCGATTCTCGAACACGGGACTGAAATTTGGTCCCCTACCACGAAATACCTCATCAACGATTTAGAATATGTACAACGTAATTTTACTAGAAGGCTGTTATATAGATGTGGTAATGTAAGCCTGCCTTATTCTCAGAGATTGAAACTGCTCAAAAC
Organism: Allodiplogaster pararmata; assembly: GCA_964056735.1. Lineage (NCBI taxonomy): Eukaryota > Metazoa > Nematoda > Chromadorea > Rhabditida > Diplogasteridae > Allodiplogaster > Allodiplogaster pararmata. Next base: position 42,096,808 of record OZ057405.1, read on the forward strand.
TGAGTCATTAGAATATCGTCGAGCATTCAGAGATCTATGTTTCTTGCACAAATGTTTACATAACAAATGCTCTCTCGATTTTTCCTTTCTATACATTTTATCTCCCCCCAAGTATAATACAAGACAAGCGCACTCTCTCAGAATTCGTCTGCCTATCGTTTACCCGGCTAGGTTGTCTACGTTTGTCTCTAGATCAATAGCAATTTGTGCTTCCTTGTCCGAGTGTAACAGATTGACGATTATTTGTATTTACGTATGTATAGGACACAATCTTCTGATTATAAATAACTATAGACAGCTATTTCATATCATTTTTTTCTTAGATGATATTTGGATTAGTTGAATGCCATTCAGCACTTTTGAATGAATGATTGTTTTTTTGTCTCCCTGTCCTACGCGTCCATGCTAATTGGAACTACCTTCTCATAATTGTATTACAAGTTGTTGTTCTTGCATGGAATAAGTGAATTGAATTGAAAATGAATTGAAATTGAAACTGAAACAGAGAGTTCTGGGTTTTCTCAAGTTTTGAGTGACTGTTTCTCTTGTGCATTTTGGTATATGCGAAATATAGTATGATAATTTATGAACATTTAATAAGTTCTTAAAATTCTCGACAAAAAGCAGTGAGAGATCATACACGCAAGAATATGATTTTATGTATATACAGGGTGTACAGAAAGTCCAGGTGCATAGTATTTTTCCGATAAAAACTTAACGGATTGAGCAAATCAAACAAAATTTTCATCAAAGTTTATTTAAATAGTTTGGGATATAAATGCGTTCTAAAATTTCAAACAGCCTTCCTTTCTCCTTGACACAGGCGCGGAGTCGCTTGTGGAAAGCACCCACCGTGGTGGACAGGTAAGCGACGTCAAGATCATCCCACGCCTTCTGTAGGGCGCGCTTCAAACTTTCCAAATTCTTGTGTGGGGAAGCACAGGCCTTGCTCTCAAGGACCGACCACACAGAGAAGTCCAGAGGATTCGAATCAGGTGAGTACGGAGGCCATTCGGCGGATGTGATCATGGAGGGGAAATTGCTCTTGCACCAGTCTTGCACCACTTTAGCCTTGTGGGCGGGCGCAGAGTTCTGCTGGAACGTCCATTTGTGTCCCGTGAAGTGAGCCTGGCTCCAGGGAAGTACTACCTTCATGAGAATGTCGTTCAGGTAGTTATTGGCATTCTTTTTGACTCCCTGCTCGACGAAAACGAGCAGAGTCTTGCCAGTCGCGCAAATCCCGGCCCAGACCATGACAGAAACAGGATGGCGCTTTCTCGAAACGTAACGGCCACTCTTATTGGCATCTTTGACCGATTTCGACCAAATCCTATCGTTCTGGTGGTTGAAGGACTGCTCAATATTGAACAACTTCTCATCGGTTATGAGAATATTCAAACAGTCCACCGGCTTGAACCGCTTTGACAGTTCACGACATCTGCAAAGACGGGTCACCTTCATCTGGTCCGTCAATGTGTGAGCCTTCTGCAGCTTGATGGGGCAAAGTCCAATCCGGGATTTGACGATCGTCTGAACAGAACTAGCCGAGATATTCAGCTCCTTCGCGAGTTTCCTGAGAATCTGCTCGGGGTTATATCGAATCTTGTCTCGGATGCTTCTCACGTTGAAGGAAGTGGTCGCGGTCACTGGTCTGGTGCTCCTGGGACGGTCATTCTTCGTACCAGTCTCACGAAAGCGACGTATTGTGTTTTGAATGGTGCTGTGGGTGAATCCCGTGGTTCTGGCGATGTGCTTTTGAGTGTGACCGGACTGGCTCAAGCGCAAAATGTAGCCTCGGTCCATATCAGGTAGCGTTACCAATAAACGAAAAGAGTTGTCATTCTGATTTTCTCAGGGTATTTCAGCAACATTATGAATAATCACAGCGAAAAATCAAACGAACGCTACTCCAAACAAAAAAGATGCCAAGTGACAAAGTCGGGCACCTGGACTTTCTGTACACCCTGTAATAGATTTTAGAATTTTATTTTTGACTTTGATGAAAACAATTAACAAATTTTCATCTTTTCATAAAGATGAAATTGAGCCCTTATCAAAAAAAGAAAGGTATTTTTCTTCAAAAAACAAGGCGAGAATAATCACATTTCACGAGGAAGAAAAAAGTATCTATTGCAATGTCGATTATCGATCAAAATAAGCACAGGACGGAGGAGTATACATATAAGCATCTAGTAGTAAAATCTAAACAGAGCGTTGGTGAAATCTAACCATAGCTTTAAGTATCTCTAAAATTTCCCTTTTTTTCGCAACTGGTTATGTCGTTGGTTGTTTGATAAGGTTTCGTACTGAACCGCACTGACTCGTTACCACGAACTCAATCAAGTCTAAGCAGAAAATCCATTGAAAAAGTGCATAACAAAACGTCGATTATAAATTTTTGGGTTGCAATTTTTCCCATTGGAAAATGTCGTGATACCCTGTTCTAGCTGTATGTTTGCTTGTCTGGAAGTTTTCTTTCGTTGAGTTATTTCTCTGAAAGGAATACAGTCATTTAAGGGAAATTTGTACATGAATCATTCTGAAAACGAAGAGAGAAATTATTAACAACAATAAATATATTTCAAGTTTGGGTTTTTTCTTCTCATTATTCTTACAGGGAATGAAAGTATTTGAAATCACAATGTTGAAAATTCCTGTTACTCAATTGAATCACAGGTTGAGTAATAGAGATCAGAAGGTATCACTACAGACCTCGCAAAAGTTTGCTAGTATTCTTTTCATGAGAGAACGTAGGTCATACATGATTCATGCGGAAATCCTTTTTCTCAATTCTTTCCACTTACTTTGCCATGATATGAGCAACGAACATCTCATTAATTTCAGTAAACAGTCTCTCTTTCTCTACTTCCAAAAGGCAGATCGTCTGCTTGAGGCTTTTTTTCAGAACATGTAGGCAATCTTCTAGATCCTTAATTTATAAGAGCTTAAAATTCGGATTCGAGGTGTTCTGTTTCTCGAGAAAAATCTTTGCAGGCATTAGTGTCATAGTGCCTTCGAATGATGGAGGTCTCTACAGTGTGATCAACATATTCGGTGAGACAGATTTTACCGCATATTTTTCTTTAATGCGGGCGAAATTCCACTTCCTCCTCAACAAATTTTATAAGATGTCATATAATAATATTCTATAATTTTCACTCAAAATGACCTTTTTTGCGAATGACAGCCTCCATAAGACGGCGGTAGGCAGACTCTCCAGGATGAATTAGATGGAGTAGTCTATTGGTTTAAAATCTGGACTATTAGCAGGCCCTTCTTTGGCGGCGATGAAAGAGGAGAACTTCTGTGATATCCACTCTTGTGTCTTCTTGCTGGTATGAGCAGGAGCGCCCTCCTGCTGGGATGTCCAGTTCCGTGTCCCGAAGTGCCTCTAGGCCCAAGGCTTCACATGATGTTTGAGAATCTCCGAGATGTACACTTTGCTTATTTATTTTTGGCCTATTTTCTGACGAAAAAGAGGGGAGTTCGAACAGTGGAGCAGATGCCAGCGGAAACCATGATATTATAGATTCCGGATGGGAAGCACGTGAGACTGTTCGGCCAGCAGTATCAGCTTGTTCAGAAGACTAACCAAGCACCCTATCATTTTGTTTGTTGTAGCTCCTCTCGACGGTGAACGTCCTCTCATCGGTAAAAGGGTTATGTGATGCTCTCCAGTCACAGTCCAAAAAAGGAGAACAGGGCATTTATCGCGCCGTGCTTGCTGCTGCTTAGGAGTGAGACCATGACGCTTCTGGTACTTGTATGACTTCATACCAAGCTTCTTTCGAAGAGCATTTTATTTCGTACCGTATGACGTATCCAGTTGCGCAGCCATTTTTCTCATGATTCTGATTTTGTTGCGGTTGAGTTGAGTTTATTACGCATGGAAACTTCGTGGTAAGGTTTAAGAAAGGGGGTCTTCCATGTGAGGGGAAACATGAGGTTCAGGCGTTGCTTGACGATCTTTGTGATACGGGAGGTAGCAACGGAAGTGAGACGACCACAGCATGGACTGTCAGAGAGGGTCCCTCGTTTAAGAGTTCGATGCACAGTCTGACGGGTGACTCCCAGCCGACGAGAGATCTCCGAAGGGGGGAGTCCAGCACTACTCAGCGACAATATTGCGCCCCGACTAGGATGAGAACGCGCCATTTCGCAAGTAACAAATATTGGAAACAGAAATTTTGATTTTAGGTAGATCAAAATTTAACGAATTTGATGGTGTCATTTAAAGTCTGCAGATCGACTCAGCTTGCGCTCGACACTACCCAAAGTTTGTCACCAAGTATACTGATCACCCTGTATTTGGGCCTTCAAAAATATAGATAAAATCGTAGGGCGAAGAAAATAAGGTTATATAAGGTCGTAGGGTCTATATTAATGTTTAAAAAAACTAGGTTCTTTTCTACAGTTCAGGGGTCTCTACATATCCTTTGAAATTCAAGTTTAGGTGGACCTAACGCCATAAAAAACTGATATCGGAGACCTCAAGGTGAGACCTATTGTCATAAAAGAGCAGAAGCCTCTTTATAGCGGACTTTGGGCTCCTGGGAGTTTTTCTCCATGACTACCGCTCTGGCCAAGAGCAAAGAGGCCATTCCGTATCTCATCTGGGCGCTTTTCTCAGCCGTCAAGTTGATGTGGATACTGTAGTCCTGGGAAGCACTCGGGGTGATACCGTAGTTGCGATACTTCCGAATGCCCAAAGCGTGCAGAGCGCAGCGTTGCACCTGAAAATTTTTAAGTTCGTCCCAACACCAATCCCTAGCCACACCGAAATTCTCATTCCCTGAGAATTTCGCTCCCTTTTAAGACTTCAGAAAAAAATACTACTTGTGTTACTCGTAGCATCGATGCGTGGAATTCGTTCCCTTCTCCTTTTGTTGAGGCATCTTCCTCGTCAGTGTTTAAAAAGGCCAATATTTTACTTCCTCACAATATCATCGTTCCAATATCAAAGTTACAACGTTTGTGTAACATTTAACTTTTTCTCTCTCTCTCTTTTTTTAAATTTTGCATCCTCGTTAATTATGTGCTAATTAAAAACAAAAAATTTAAAAAAAAAATTGAATGAAGTATGACGTTAAATTAAAAAATATGACGTATATGCAGGAATACAGAATGAATGGAGAAATGAATCGAAGAGTGGAATGTTCGAATGCTGTAGTGAGTAACTTCCTCTTTTTAGCTTCAATCTTTTAGAGGGTACTTACATGAAGATTTGGTAAGCTAAACCTCTTTCCGGATGTGCTCATCATTGAGCACGTAGATGGGTAATCGCAGAAAACTGCCGAGAATTGGCAAGTACGAAGATATGTCAGATAAGATGGTGTAGGTTTCTGGTATCTCCTGCAAATCACATGTATCGCTAATGAAATAACACCCACGTCTCTGATCTCTATATCACGAGATCATCTCTGCATGATGTTATCATCTATAAGATGAATGCATCGGTAAAATGAGTTCGTCAATGAGATGATATCATCGAGGAAATGAGGTGATCTGTATGGTCGTTTACTCGTTCAAATTCCACACCAACATCTGTAAAGTCGGCTTCCACGGGTGATTCAACTTTTCAGACTGATTTTGAATAACCACGAGACTGGAGGGGTTGACATTCTCCCAGATGGCGATGATGACGTCGAGGACATTCGAGCAGAGGTACGTGAAAACGACCATCGCCAGCATTCGCGTGGCTGCTCGCAAACGTGACCGCTGTCTTCGCACTTCCCCCCTCAATCAAATAAGACTTAGTTTTTACTGACCAGGAGAGCGAGATAGAGAGAAAGAGAGAACGGGAGACATTGAGAGAAAAATAGCGTGAGAGAGAGTCAGAATCAGCGCGAGCAACGGAAAGAGAGGGAAAGAAAAAGACTGATAAAGAGAGCGAGAGAAAGGGAGAGCAAAAGAGAAAGCGAAAGAGAACGAGAGAGAGAGAATGAATGAATGATTGAAAGAGAGAAAAAACAGTGTGAGAGAGAAGATGAGAATGGAAGAAAAAGCACGAAACCATGAAAACTGTAAGGAATATGAAAAGGAACAAGCGTTAACTTGAGGGTTAACCAAACTCATAACCTCACTTTTCAGTAGTTTGCCGTTCTTTTCATGCTACTGATGAACTCAATTCCTATATGTACTTTTATTTTAAGATATCTCATTTTACGCTAAGAATTAGGGAGAAATAATTTGTCCATTTCGCCATGGCTAATACACATTTAGTAATGGTTTTCGCTCTTGCTCTTGTTCTCGATGAAAGCACTATTATCTAAAAGGCAGCCCCAGGCAGGGTTGTATGGCATCTCGTAAACTTTTTGGAAGATAAGAGTATAAAACGCTGAGCAGTCTACAGAAAATCTGGAAAACCAGGATTCTTTAATCCGAAAACACATATTTTCGGTTTCGAATTTCTCTTCCCTTAACTGCAAACCTAACTCCTACTGCACTCTGCAAACTTCTTCCCTAACTTCTACTGCAAACCATTCTAGATATTATTCAGGACAATATTCTCAGTTGGTTATAGAATAATAAAGCATTCAAGCAGTGGCAACCAGAAACCAAATAGTTTTTTTAATTAAACGGCCTTTTCACAAATCAGTTCTCTCTTCTCCTTAGCGTTGTCCCGCCGCCGGCCGAGGTCGGAGTTGCGTCCGCTGTACGGCTTCGAATTCTCCACGAACATGTATCACTGCGTTTCCAAGGTGGAGTTTTGAACGCGCCAGTCTTGATTGAGCGTATTTATGTATCTTATCTTCGGTTCAAGTCGCAGGCGTTAGCCCGATATTTCCACGTCGAGAGCGTGTCTTGCGATGTAGGTCGCATCTCTTTGAATCATCGGGTAAATTTTACTTCAGCACACGCACGGGACAAAATGCAGTGCAAAAGTTCTATTATACTTTAGCCCCCCCCCCCTCCACTTTTTCAAACACGGGCGTTTCAGGATACTGCATCACCATATAGTGAGCTGTTTTATGTTATCATGGACTATTTTTTGTTGTTATAGCAAAGGGGACGAATAAGTAAATGAGTTATAGTTATTATAGTAAGATGGATAAACATGTGAGAGGTATTTATAAGCATAAAGGAAAAGGTAAAATGTGACTGCAGAGAGGATGTTCAATTTCAATTTCAATTTCAATTTTATTACGTGAAAACATTACATGCAGCAACGCATAATTTAATCATGTTGCAGAATTCTGTTTCGCCCCCGCTCAGACAGACCTCTCCACTCTCTGGGTGGGGCTGATCAGTGAGTGCAAGGGGGGGGGGGCTTAAATTAAATAACTACTTATTGGAGAAGTGGCGCTGTGAAGGAGGGCCAAATTTAGAAAAAGTTCCGGGTATGTACTTTAACTCTCCATTTCGTATGGTGGGGAACTAAAGTTAAGTGATAAAAAAATTTACTTTAGAAAAAATTTTTTACCCTTCATATCTGCTCTTCACCTTTAGTTCTCCGTTTTGGTATATTTTACTATGGAATAGGGGATTCTTGTATCATAGGGGGGGGTAAAATTCATTTGGGGGCTAAAGTAAAGGTTTTCCGAATCCATAGCATCTAAGTCTCTTCATCTTGTTTTTTTATAGGAGTTTGAGTTTTGAGCCACGTTGAGTTTTCCTAGCGTAACAGTGTTACGCAGAGAATTTAAGGATGTCAGCCCGAAATGTCCAGCGCAACATACTCATCTCATTTGTGTAGGTGATATAATTCGAAGAACTTGAAGCCATGGTTTTCAAAAAGGTTCTTCATGCTACCGGTCTGTTGAGTGAATGTTCAATCGAGCCGTGGTTGTTGGCAGTTCCTGATATGTATTGTCCTTAGAAATGGCCGGAGATCAATCGACCGGCACCTGGATTCGCTTGGCCTTAACATAACCCTTCTCTGTCGAGCCATCTGGCGGAAAGAAATACTGCCGGAAGAGGACTTTTTTAAGAGGGGCATAAAATTTAGCCTCACCCAGACCTTAGGGATTTTGGCAATCGCGGTGGAAGAGCGAAAATCTGACTGAGTTCACACCTTCCCACCGATTCTGAGGTATTGGGGGTAAGAAAATGTATTGCCGCTATGGGTCAATAAACTTCAAATGTAATAGTAGGAGAATGAAAGATGTATTCACAGCTGAAGTGACTAAGGCTTACTGTTACAACGATTCGATTATCTGCTGCAATCTTTACCTTGAATATGTAGTTGCACTGACTCAGATTCTTTATTGTCCAGAATCTTTAGAACGGTCAACTCCACATTTTTTCACATTGTCTAATCGACAAAATAGTAATTAATTCTTTAGTATCAGGAATAGGAAACCGCGAAGCCGTATCGTCCAAATTATCACAACTTATTTATTCTCTAGCACTTAGAGTTCATCGGTTTATGGCGCTTTGTGACCACGATATTGTGATGAAGTGCTTAAAGTGTATTGAATTGATTTGACTCAACCACATTCTGCCCCATGCACTCAAGTTAGATAAGTCTGTTCTTTAGAATGGTCTCCACTATTTGACTTCGTGACTTCGGAGATTAAGTTTGAGTATAAATTCAATTCCATTGGATTGAGTTCAATGTAATTTGTGAAATGGAACCCGCTTTTAGCTTCACTGAAAGAAAGAAATTTGAGAGTAAACATAAAATAAAAAGAGAGGCAAACAAAAGAATAGGACTCCAAAAACAAAAATCCCGTTCTTTCAACCATGTTTTTGAGAGAAAGACAGAGAGAAAGAACCTGTAAACATCAAAGATCAGTACTTGAACCTGAAATGTGTAGTCTGACTAATTGAAGTAATTACTTCGAGACCCTGTCCACAGAATGTAAATTTAACGTCCTCCTATTGAGTAACACAGAATCCGGAAGTATAAAGTAAAATTCAAAACAACTTTGAATACATGATAACTTGAAACCAAATAGCTCATAATGTTTAGGAATTTATTGTACGCTAAAGCTTATCTTCTCACATTATCGACAATGCATAGTTTATACATACATAGCTAGAGATATACAGGATGGACCAATGCTTCTCTGCTATTTATTGTACCAGTAACGAAAAAAACCATCTGTTCTATGAGTAAGGCTTATTGCGTTTTTTTCAATTTACTGAAAACAATAAGTCTTTTGAAATTGTTTCTATTTGCCATTATAACACGTATGAGGTGATCCCACGTTCTAGAGTCATTAGGGAATGATTAATGGGTTATGAGGAAATAGGAGTGGATTCGTCACATGTCGCTACATGTGGCTTTTTGATCTTGATAAAGCGTTTAAATTGAATTTAATTGAATTGAGAAAATAGAATAGCAGTCTTCAATTTGATTGAACTATCGCACAGAAAAAAGCTAGTCCGCCGGGCGGGATCGAACCCAGACCATCTCGACTCAAACCGGGAGCGCGTGTTACCATTACACCACGTGGACACAATGCTATTCCGTGCGATAGTGTTATATGAAAGGCTCATATGCCTTGTTCTCTTAGTCACGCATGCTTACTGTATAACTTAGAATTTGAAGAGTCTTAAATTTGATTCAACTAACAGTCGGTTACGCTTTTTATTTATTGGTGAACTAGGTGCATTGCAATTTGCCATACTCTTCCTTAAGTTATTTTTATTTTTTTCTCTTCTCAGTTTTCTATGCCACTTTCTGATTTTTTTCTTTCTAGTTTCTATTACCCTTTTTTGTTACTCTATTAAATAAAGTTTAATGAATCCCAACCTCGCTTTCCTTTCTGCTTCATTATGTTAATTAATGAGAGAAGAACATCATGAAAGACCTTGACGCTTTCTTGTTAAATGTTGAACTAAGTGTAGATGTTGTTATCGCAATATACCTTATTCTTCCCGGCGCTTTCACAAATTGTTCTAATCTTTTTCTTTCCTCTCTGAACTTCTCTCTCTCTCGCTTTCCCTCTCTCTCTCTTTCACTACCTATTTCTCTCTCGCTCCCTCTCTCTCTTTCCCTCTCTCTCTATTTCTCTTCCTTCTCATATTTCTTCCTCCCCTAACACGTAGAATTAAGAGAAAATTATGTTTTACGAATTAATAACAGAAATAATAAGCTTTGTTAAAACCAATTTTTTTCATAAGGAAAATATGCGAACCATCGGAATACTCATGAATGGAGTGAAAAGTGAAATGATTTTTTAAAATCTCTTTTTCTGCAGTTGAGCAATTTTTCTTGCCAGTTTCAGGACACCCATTCAGGGCCCAGCCAAGGAGTATCGGGACGCTTTTTTTTATTGAATCATCGTCAGTTGTAATGCTTTAACCTCCAACTTGTGTATTTGAAGCTTTCCAATTCCCAGTACTACAAACAAATCATCGCAACAATTTGATCTTTCTGAATGGTGCGCTTTACTCATCTTTAACTGCTCTGTTGATTATATAAATTTCTGTTTTTTTCTCCTCCATATTGGATGAAAGCCTATGAGAAGATTAAGGAATTGAAAGAATGATATTTGAATAAAATAATGATATATAATTTTTTTTATATCAAATGAATGTCAATGATTATCTATTTTCTACTTTCCTGATCTTTCTCTCTCTTTTCCCTTTCTCGCTCTTGATTCCTCTTTCTGTTCCTCTCAAGCTTTCTCTCTCTCTTTCACTCTTTCTCTCTTTTTCTCTCTCTTGTTCTGTCCTTCTCTTTCTCTCGCTCTTTCTATTCACCGACCTTTCTATTTCTACCGCTTCCTATTATATGTATGTTTGAAAAGTTTGTTCTCACTTTTTCTCTTCCATTTTTTCTGTCGCTGCCATTGAGACTTAATGATGTGGATAGTAATGAAGTCTAGGTCTTGGCTTTACATAACTTCATTAACTTTTCTATGCTTATTCATGAATTACGGCGAGTTTGGTATGAATAAAGAGGTATAAGAGTATGAAGGTGGAGAATACGGATTACTGAGACAGAAAACATACGATAAAAGAAGAAAGCTGGAAAGAATTGCAGAACGATCGAATGAATGATCGAATCGATGATTGAGTTAATTAATTAATGAAAGAGTGAGTGAATGAATGAATGAGGAAAAGAAAGAGGAAGAGAGAGGGGAAGAGAGAGAGAGAGAAAGAGAGAGAGAAAGAGTGAGAAAAATAAGGAAAAAATGAAAATAAAGAGGAAGAGAGAGGGGAAGAGATATAGAAAACAGAAAGCCTGGCTAACCTAGAGCCAAGAGTGATGTACAGGACAAGTGATTTCACCGTCTGATGTGTATCCGCTCGTCTTACATTCGCCACAATGCGAATGTTGAAGTACGCGAGAACTGAAATGAAACGGTGAAATTTTCAAAAGATAAAAAAAACTAGTTTTTGTTACAGTTAAGGAACCACTGACCCAACGACCATTTCCCTTCCATTTCACAGAAGTTTTTTTTTTTCAAAAACGACGAGCCTTAGACACTCATTCGTTGTATATGTACATAATAGTAATGTTTTGTACGCACAAAGGCTAGTCGACGCCGCAGTCTCTCTTGTAACCAGGAGGTGAGCGGGATATCACAACACTTCCGAGGAAACTGGATACATGATTAGCGTTTAAGCAACTCTCTATAGAGTTTGAGAGGAACAAAACAAGTTATGACGGGTTACATATTGATGAATAAATGCTTCTGTGCAATTTATCAACTTCAACCGGAAATTTCAATATACAAAGGATTTAGAATAGAGCTAAAGTCAAGATTTTTATTTTAAAATGCGAATAAATTATCTGTAAAAAAATCTGATTTCACCTTGAATACCTGTACTTTAACTACGATATATAATTATTGGCCATTTTTTGGAAGTTTTTTATTTGATTTCATATTCTGGCTCACCAACGAAGGGTATGAAAACGGTGAGAAGCTTCCGAATCCACAGCTTCCAGATGGCATCGAACACCGGAGAAGATGTCAATGAAGCCATTGTCGCCCACATACTGGCGAAGCCTTCGCAGCGCGGATCGTGTTGGATCTGACAATAACACGACACGATCACGACATATGATACTTTTTCTATTATTGATCAGCTCATTGATGTCCTACTCGTTTCTTTGAATAAAATATTTTCTCTAATGAATTGTTTCTGTTATCATTACAAAGATCGTCACTCTAAAACTCTCCTTAGCTGACTCACAATGACGTGATATACTTGGAAGTGGCAGGTCAGGTGAGAGTCTGTGTGAAGGTCAAATGAGAGGTCAGCGAATATTCTCTCCCTATCATTTGAGTTTTTTGATAAAAAAAATAAAATGTACTACATACTGACAGTGAAAATGAATATACTGAACGAATGGTCGAACACTTGGCAGCTCAGTTTAGCCCCTAAGAAATGTTCATGCTTAAGAATTGGTTACATCAGAAGCCCTCACTATCCGTACTGCCTCAATTGTATCCCAATACCTTACGTTTATAGCGTTCGCGATCTCGGTTTCTTGATTGATCCAAAGCTATCTTTCAGCAAGCATTGTTCTTCTATAGCTAAAAAAGCTCTTACTAAAGCTTATCTCACACTTAAAGTTTTGAAATCAAAAAAACGCTGATGTTTCAACTAGAGCTTATTCTATATACATACGATCGATTCTTGAGAACTGTACACCAGTTTTCTCCCCATATCTCAAGAAAGATATTAAGGCAGTAGAAAAGGTACAGAACTATTATACTCGCCGAGTATACAATCGTTGCTTCAATACCCCCTACAGTCACATGCCTTCTAATAAAATAAGAAACTCTAAGCTTAGACTTCAAACCTTAAGTAGTAGGAGGGAAACGAATGATTTTCATCTTTCAAACAAGCTTGTATCTGGTAGAGTAATTCTTTCTCAAAAAAGACGAAATTTTTATAAATTGAATGTTTCCACGACTCGAGGCTCAAAATTAAAAATTCAATACAAAACTCCTCGCACTAATTGTAGGAAGTTTAGTTTCGCTATAAGATCCGCTGGATTGTATTTTTAGACGCTCGGATTCATTGTTCAGTTTCATTTTTGTTCTTTGTTTCAGTTCCATTTTGTTTTTCATTTGTTTTTGTATAATATATATATCCACCACGTGATTCTTTTCGCGTAATAAAAAGTTGAAAGTTCATACTCACCAACTCAAACATTTTGCTTATTTCCGCCTGGTTCCGGGTGCGGCTAAAGTATGGAACGAAAGTTTGACAAAAAAATAATTTGAGGTAGAATGGTTCAAATGAAATGCGGTTTGCTTTGTTAAGATCTCGAAAAAATGTTTCACTGTAATTCAAATTTTCACGTTGATCGGTTGTTTCTACGAGTTATTGTGGCTGCCCATCGCATGTGTACTGCAATCATCGAACTTCATCTCCGAACAAGGTCCATTTCAGACATCGCAAAAACGCTCAAAATTAACCACTGGTCGTTTCGAAAACCATGGCTCGTTTTGAAGAGACAGGAGGATTTTTGGATTTTCATAGAAATGGACGACCGAAAACGTCTAACACCACAGTCTTTGTAAAACGAGTGCGAAGCAGGATCGCCCGTAATGCGAATAGGATCATGCGGAAATGGCGAAAGAGCTCAAGCTCAGAAAAATCCGTCAGAAGAATTGTTCATAAGAAGCCTTCTTCTTACGGAGAATAAAAAACAGCTTTCCTAACTGAACAAAACAAGTTTGTCAGAAAAGAAAAATGCAAAGCTCTTTTGTCGCGTCTCGCAACTGACTCGCTTTGATGAACTATCTTCTCTCATGAGAAATTATTCAAAGTAAAAGAGAAGTTCAACCCCTAAAACAAACGCGATCTTGCTCACACTTCTCTGAAGGCTGATAAAAAAGGCAGATGCATCGAAAGAACTCAATACCCTGCTCAGGTTATGGTGTGGGGAGCGACTTTATCCTCTGGCAAGAGTCCCTTGTTCTTCGTTGAAGAAAACATCAAAATGGATCGACATCTGTACACGGAAAAATCTTGAAAAATGTTGTGAAGCCCCGGGCAGATGCTCATTTCAAAGGAGAGAAGTATGTTTTCCAGCAAGACGGAGCTCCTTCTCAAACTGCCAAGTTCACTCAAGAATGGTGCGCATCAAACCTTCCCGCCTTTTTGACAAAGTACGAATGGCCCGCTTCCTCTCACGACCTGAACCCTCTGGATTACTCTGTTAGGAGATATTTACAGTCCAGAGTCTGCGCTACAAATTCTAAAAATTTGAATGTTCTCAAGGCTCGCCTGAACACAGAATGGTGCAATCTTATTGAATAATACCTGCGAAACACGGCCCGGCAATTCGAGAATCGTCTCAGGCATGTTGTAAGAGAAAGAGGAGGCCGAATCGAATAACTTTTCATAATTGTTACTAAACCTGCATGCAATAAATATTTTTATACGAATTTGATTTGCTTGCTTTTTCTAAGAAAAAATGGTTAATAACCACCGTTCCATACTTTCGGCCGCACCATGTATATTTCCTTCTTTCTTTCCCTCTGTGTAATATCTTCTTCTTTTTTGTTCTCTCTTTCTTTTGCCTATATTTCTCTCACTCCTTCTCTTGTGTTTTCTCTCTCTACAAAGCACCTGTTTGATTATTGTTGAAAGCACGGAAATTCATTATTAATTAAAATTTTCGAGATCCTTGTTATTCGATTCAGAAGTTTATATTATATGTGTGTAGTATGACATAAACATTTCACTTCCTCTTCTTTATTTTTTTTTGCTTTCATTGTTTCTTTCTATCTTTTCTCCGTACTCTTACCCTCCCTTTCATTGTTTCTTTCTATCTTTTCTCCGTACTCTTACCCTCCCTTTCATTGTTTCTTTCTATCTTTTCTCCGTACTCTTACCCTCCCTTCCTCAGCCTTTCATTGTTTCTTTCTATCTTTTCTCCGTACTCTTACCCTCCCTTCCTCAGCCTTTCATTGTTTCTTTCTATCTTTTCTCCGTACTCTTACCCTCCCTTCCTCAGCCTTTCATTGTTTCTTTCTATCTTTTCTCCGTACTCTTACCCTCCCTTCCTCAGCCTTTCATTGTTTCTTTCTATCTTTTCTCCGTACTCTTACCCTCCCTTCCTCAGCCTTTCATTGTTTCTTTCTATCTTTTCTCCGTACTCTTACCCTCCCTTCCTCAGCCTTTCATTGTTTCTTTCTATCTTTTCTCCGTACTCTTACCCTCCCTTCCTCAGCCTTTTCTGTCTATAAATTTTTTTACCTCGTTTCTCTCTCCCAATGCACTAGTTTTGGTTGAACAACAAAAAAAAAAAACAAATCCTAAGTTTTTTTTCTGTAATTCTTTTCGATGTTTCGCTGAACGCTGAACCGTTTTTTCTTCTTTTTTTGTTTTATTAATCTGCCGATTCTTTATGCCTAGGGGATTCCTTAATTCATGTTGGCAGTGCAGCAAGATGTATGGAACTCTTACAAAAACAAATTGGAAAGAGCAAAGTCATTCTTTGAAAAGTAAGCGACTCCAATGCTTTCGCGTTTGTACTAAAACTGACCCGAGGGCATCTAATACTCTCTCTCTATATTTCTATCTCGCTTTCTCTCTCTATCTCTATCTCTCTCTCTCTCTCTCTCTCATCACTCTGTCTTTGTCTTTATCTCTCCCTTGCTCTTTTGCTCTCTATGTATATCTATTTCTCTCTTTTTAATTTTCCTTTCTTTCTCTTCACCTCTTCCTCATCCCTGCGAACACACCACCTCTCTATTGCTCGCTCTCTCGATTCTAGCCTTGTTATGCTTCTCCTTCTGACTATAAATGATGACTTGTTATGCTTCTCCTTCTGACTATAAATCAGAGAGCAGGATAAGAGAGACAAAATGAGCTGAAGTTTTTGAATCGAACATTTGTAAAGGAAACTGTGTCTACCATCCATATGAATCATAATGTTTTTTTAATGTTTGAGGATTCAAAGATAAAGCATGATTTAAATACAGCATCATCATCACATACGAAACTGCTTCAAACCTCTTTTTATAAGATTTAACGAGCTCAATGTGTTTCTTCTAGCTATTCGTGCTATTTGCGCTTGAGGTAGTGTACATACACGCTCTTCCGAGGAGGTATACAGAGATTACTTGGTAAAAACAACGATTCTTCTCTAGAATCAATCATTATGCATGAATTAACGGTAAAGTCAGTAACGTTTCTTACTTAAATCGTTTTGGGTTATGAGTGATACTTGGGATTTGATAGTCAGGCCCTCTAACAATCTCCCTCCTTTGATAGTGAGGCCCTCTAACAATCTCCCTCCTTTGATAGTCAGGACCTCTAACAATCTCCCTCCTTTGATAGTCAGGCCCTCTAACAATCTCCGTCCTTTGATAGTGAGGCCCTCTAACAATCTCCCTCCTTTGATAGTCAGGCCCTCTAACAATCTCCCTCCTTTGATAGTCAGGCCCTCTAACAATCTCCCTCCTTTGATAGTGAGGCCCTCTAACAATCTCCCTCTTTTGATAGTCAGGCCCTCTAACAATCTCCCTCCTTTGATAGTCAGGCCCTCTAACAATCTCCCTCCTTTGATAGTGAGGCCCTCTAACAATCTCCCTCTTTTGATAGTCAGGCCCTCTAACAATCTCCCTCCTTTGATAGTCAGGCCCTCTAACAATCTCCCTCCTTTGATAGTGAGGCCCTCTAACAATCTCCCTCCTTTGATAGTCAGGCCCTCTAACAATCTCCCTCCTTTGATAGTCAGGCCCTCTAACAATCTCCCTCCTTTGATAGTGAGGCCCTCTAACAATCTCCCTCTTTTGATAGTCAGGCCCTCTAACAATCTCCCTCCTTTGATAGTCAGGCCCTCTAACAATCTCCCTCCTTTGATAGTGAGGCCCTCTAACAATCTCCCTCCTTTGATAGTCAGGCCCTCTAACAATCTCCCTCCTTTGATAATCAGGCCCTCTAACAATCTCCCTCCTTTGATAGTCAGGCCCTCTAACAATCTCCCTCCTTTGATAGTGAGGCCCTCTAACAATCTCCCTTCTTTGATAGTCAGGCCCTCTAACAATCTCCCTCCTTTGATAATCAGGCCCTCTAACAATCTCCCTCCTTTGATAGTCAGGCCCTCTATTCAATTCAATTCAATACAATTCATTTATTCCATTCAAGAACAACAACTTGTAATATAACTATGAATGGTAGTTTCAATTAGCATGGATGCGTAGGATAGGGAGACAAAAAAATCATTCATTTGAAAGTGCTGAATGGCATTCAACTAATCCAAATATCATCTAAGAAAAAAAAAATGATATGAAATAGCTGTCTATAGTTATTTATAATCAGAAGATTGTGTCCTATACATACAAATAATCGTCAATCTGTTACATTCGGACAAGGAAGCACAACTTCAAATGGAATTTTTTTAGCCTTGTCGCGAAACTTGAAGAACTTTCGATTACAACGATATCTTCCGGAAGGGAGTTCCATATTGCTATTGATCTAGAGACAAACGTAGACAACCTAGCCGGGTAAACGATAGGCAGACGAATTCTGAGAGAGTGCGCTTGTCTTGTATTATACTTGGGGGAGATAAAATGTATAGAAAGGAAAAATCGAGAGAGCATTTGTTATGTAAACATGTGCAAAAAACATACAGGGTGGCGCGAAAGTACACAGTCCGAGGTTTAGGAGTGTGCTACGCACTATTTCGTGCACGCACCGATTCCTTTTTTTGATTTTCGAAGTTTATTGTGTTTTAAACATCGTGTTGAAGTTTGACAACGATTGTTTAAATTTGAAGGTAATGACGGGTCCCCATCTCCAGCGTGCCGCTATCGTCGATTTGCACCAACGCGGGTACTCCAACTCCGACATCGCGAAACGCCTCGTCGTCCGTCGAGATCTTGTCTGGAATACCATCAAAAGTTACCGCGAGCTCGAAAATCTTGAGGACCGTCCAAAAAATGGCCGACCTCGATCTGCTCGGACGCCGGTGAAGATAAAAGCAGTGAGGGAGCGAATACGCCGAAACTTCAAGCGGAGCATTAACAAGATGTCCCAGGAGCTCGGAATATCCTGCTGGTTGGCTCAGACCATCGTCAGGGATGACCTCGGCATGCGCCCTTATCGTACTCGCAAGGGTGCCTTGTTGTCTGCCAAGAACACGGCAGAGCGCGTGAAGAGAAGTCGGACCTTGCTTCGCGACACGGCCGCACCTGGTGCCGAAGAGATAGTCTTCTCAGACGAGAAGTTGTTCACGATCGAGGAGGCCTACAACTCCCAAAACGTGTGGGTTTTCGCCAGAGATCCTGAGGAAGCCGATCGCAACGGAAGAGTCGTCAACCGCATCTCCCATCCAGCTCAGTTGATGGTCTGTGCGGTTGTGTGCGCTTCGGGCAAGTCTCCGCTCGTCATCGTTGATCAGGGCGTGAAGATCAACAAGCAGAACTATATCAAAGACATTCTCGAAGGCGCCTTGCTTCCCTGGACCCGTACGCACTTCGCTTGCCGCCCGTTCTGCTTCCAACAGGACTCCGCGCCCGCTCACAAGGACGTTGTGACGCAAGAGTGGTGTGCGAACAAATTGCCCACCTTCATAAAGAGTTAGCAGTGGTCCGCCTACTCGCCGGATCTCAATCCGCTCGACTATTCCGTATGGTCGGTCCTCGAGGCGAAAGCCTCGGCTCGTCCCCACCCCAATTTGGCGTCTCTCTGAAGAAGGCCCTGCTCAAAGCTTGGGAGGAACTCGACGTTGATTACCTGCGTGCCACGACTGATGCTTTCCCCAAGCGTCTCTGCCAAGTCATCCGCGCCAAGGGCGGCCGCATTGAAAACTGACTTCACCCAGTTGTACATATATATGTTGAGAATAAAATGTGTTGAATTGAGAGGAATTGGATTATTGATTACGATACAAAAGCGTTTGACTTTCGGACTGCGTACTTTCGCGCCACCCTGTATATCTCTGAATGCTCGACGATATTCTAATGACTCAGTTTTGAGCAGTTTCAATCTCTGAGAATAAGGCAGGCTTACATTACCACATCTATATAACAGCCTTCTAGTAAAATTACGTTGTACATATTCTAAATCGTTGATGAGGTATTTCGTGGTAGGGGACCAAATTTCTGTCCCGTATTCGAGAATCGGTCTAACGTATATACATTAAAAGCAAGCATGAGCATTTAGCATGATTTGGTCTTGAAAGCCTTCAGAATAAGTTTTGCCGTAGAAGAGGCTTTTTTACAAATATTCTCAATATGAGAATTGATGAGTTAACAAAATCCCTAAATCTTTAACCTGGTTGGTAACAATCAATGGAATATGGTTGATAGAGTAGGGGTGAAACACCGATTGCTTGCCTATATGAAGAACAGTACATTTGGAAGTTGATAGAGTAAGGTTCCACTGAGTGCACCAGTCAAATATATTGTCGACTGCAGTTTGCAAGTCATCTGAATATAAGGGTACTTGAGCTAGCAGCTTAACATCATCGGCAAAAATGCTGAAGCGAATAGTAGCAGGGATAACTTTCTTGATGTCGTCGATGAACAGTAAAAACAACAACGGGCCTATTGAAGAACCTTGAGGAACACCACTTAAAATTGAAGCTGGTACTGAGTTGATACCATCGATGATCACTGATTGTTTACGGGAGTTGAGGAAAGAAGAGATAAATTTAAGTGCAGGCCCTACAATACCAAGTGAATTCAATTTAAACAATAGAAATCGAATACCTACAGAATCAAAAGCTTCTGAGATGTCTAGGAAAAGTACATCACTATCAATACTTTGGTTCTCTCTGCTCTGCTCGACGGGAGGTATAAGCTGTGGTACTCGGGCAATACTTCATCAGCAGCCCGCAATGGCGTCGGAATTATCGCTGCCTCCTACCTTGCCA
Organism: Allodiplogaster pararmata; assembly: GCA_964056735.1. Taxonomy (NCBI): domain Eukaryota; kingdom Metazoa; phylum Nematoda; class Chromadorea; order Rhabditida; family Diplogasteridae; genus Allodiplogaster; species Allodiplogaster pararmata. The sequence goes on from OZ057405.1 coordinate 42,116,552, forward strand.
CATCCGTCACGGAAGTTTGTCTAATCTCAGATCGTTTGATATCCATCTCCTTGGAATGCAATGGCAAACTCTTCAAAATAGTCAGTGCTTACGCACCGCAGGCAGGATGCAGCGACTCCGAGAAAGACGGGTTTTGGGAAGACTTCGATGACGTCATCAGAAAATGCTCTCCGGAAGAAACTCTCATGATCGGAGGAGACTTGAACGGGCACGTAGGAAGAAGATGCGAAGCCCATAAGAGAGCTCATGGAGGCAACGGCTATGGTTTGCCGAATGCAGAAGGAGAGCGAATCTTGAGTTTTGCCGAAGAGCACGATCTTTCCATCTGCAATACCTTCTTCTGCAAACGAGAGTCTCACCTCACCACGTATTGCAGTGGTGGAAGGAAAACCCAAATCGACTTCTGGATGACGCAAAGAACCAATCTGAGACTCATCACTGATTGCAAGGTGATTCCGAGCGATAACGTCTCCTCGCAGCACCATCCAGTTATAATCAATCTCCGATTTTCCCAGAAGCAATGCAACGTAAAGCCTCTGAACGAAGTTTCTCGGATAAAATGGTGGAAGGTACGTGACAACAAGGTTCGCTTCATGCATCAGCTTCTTCTCGCCCTATCCCCGGACACTCTCCAAAAAACGTTCCCTGACTCCATTGAGGAGCACTAGAGGTTCGTTCGAGACAAGATGAAGGCGGTAGGAGAAGTCACTCTGGGCTTAACAAAACCAGGTCGCAAACGCATTGTAGTCAAGGAGACATGGTGGTGGAACGAAGACGTTCAAACTGCTGTCAAGGAGAAGAAAGTGGCTCTCAAGCAATGGAAACGATCCGGAACCGAAGCTGACCGAGCTCTGTACCTATGTATGAAGAGAGAAGCTAAGAGAGCCGTAGCGAAGGCACGCTCCTCAGCCATCCAAGAAATCTACAGTAAGCTCGACACGCTTCAAGGAGAGAAGGAAATTTTCCGGATTTGCAAAGCACGAGCCACAGCAGCAAAAGACCTTTCTCACGTGCGGACAATCAAGAACCGGGACGGCATACTCCTCCGATCCAATGTCGAAATTTGTCAGCGATGGAGAGAACACTTCGAGGAAATCTCGAACATCGAGTTCGACCACCCTCCCGTCCCGCTGTCCCTACCAGTAGAAGGACCAGTTCCCACCATCTCAGAGATTGAAGTAAGATAAGCCCTTCAGAAAATGAAGCACGGAAAGGCATGTGGGCCAGATGATCTTGCCGCCTCTGCATGGAGACTCGCAGGTGATTGTGGACTTTTCCATCTTACGACCCTCTTTCAAAAAGCCACTGCTCGCCTGGAGTATCCCGAAGACTGGAGTAGATCATCTACAATACCCATCTACAAAGGGAAAGGAGATGTCACAATATGCTCCAACTACCGGCCGATAAGAATCATTCCTCATACCACAATGATCTTGGAAAAGATCATCGAAGCACGGCTCCGCAAAATTGTAAGCACAACCGTCAATCAGTGTGGCTTCGTCAAAGGAAGTGGAACAACAGATGCTATTTTCGCCATTCGTCTTTATCTAGAGAAACACAGGGAAAAGGCGAAGTCAGTCCATTGCGCTTTCCTTGACTTGGAGAAAGCTTTCGACCGTGTGCCTCATGAGCTGATATGGTTCTCTCTTCGAGACCACCTAGTCCCAGAAGAGTACATAAGATGGATTCAAATGATGTATACTGACTCTAGAAGTACCGTGTGAAGTCCAGCGGGTACTTCGGAGTCATTCAAGGTTGCTGTAGGAGTTCATCAAGGTTCCGCCCTTTCCCCCCTGCTCTTTATACTGATAATGGACACGATCACCAGAGATCTACAAACAAGCCCTCCGAAAACTCTACTGTATGCTGACGACGTTGTGTTATGTTCCAACACAACAGAGGACTTGGAGAAACAGCTAGGAGAGTGGAACGAACGCTTCAGTGACTATGGTCTACGACTAAACCTCCAAAAGACTGAGTACTTGGAAATGGGAAAAAGTACTTCGAATACCTCGAATACCATCAAAGTCAAGAACACCGAACTCCGGAAAGTGGATGGCTTCAAGTACCTCGGATTCTACATCACCGCAGACCTAGACCCCAAGGCTACAGTTGCTGCGAGAGTCAATGCTGCCTGGCTCAAATGGAGAGAATCAACCGGTGTACTATGCGACAAGCGAATGCCTGACAGACTGAAAAGTAAAATTTACCGATCAGTTGTCAGACCAGTAGCGTCGTTGTACGGCCTCGAATGTTCTCCATGCACAGCAAAGACTATACAGATGCTGCATGTTATGGATATGAAAATGCTGAGATGGAGCCTCGGACTCACTCGTCTAGACATGGTGCGAAATGAAACCATCCGAGATCGTCTGGGCATCGCCCCTATATCTGAAAAGCTTCGAGAGTCAAGGCTGAGATGGTACGGGCACGTGATAAGATCAAATCCCCATTCCGTTTCTCAATCGTCCTGGAACCTCGAAGTAGAGGGCAAAAGACCCAGAGGCAGACCCAAAACTAGGTGGCGAGACTTCATCGAAGTAGACATGAACACGACCGGGCTGAAGACTGAAGACGCAGCTGATCGGGTGAAATGGCGTGGTGCAGTCTACAAAGCGGACCCTGCCCGGCGGCGGGATAAACGCTAGGAAGAAGAAGAAGAAGAAGGTTCTCTCTGCTCTCATTGGTTCTCTCTGCTCTCATTGGTTCTCTCTGCTCTCATTGGTTCTCTCTGCTCTCATTGGTTCTCTCTGCTCTTGAAGAGAGTGGTACGCTTACTCATCGCTCCCATATTGATTTATCAGTACACCTTATCAACCGTCTCACCGACCAATGTCTCTAGCTAGCGAAGCTCTTTTCAATTCTCTCGACGAATGTATCATCAAAGAAGAGGAGGCGACGGATCCCAATATTCCGAATCACATACTTCTTTTGCTGAAGACATGTTCTTTAGTAATGAAGCAGATGATTTCGGAATCTACAAACAACTGCAATGTCATTGAAACTGTGAAGAATGAAATGGAGGAAGAAAAAAGGCTACGTTCAGTGGTAATAGAACGCGCACCAGAGATTGCCGACAAGAAAGCTTCAGCTTCAGCTCAAATAGCCCACGATTCAGGCATAATTCATACTCTACTCGACGCTTTTGATCTACCGGTCGCAGGAGTCGCTCACTACCGCATGGGAATTAGGAAGAATGATTCAAACGATGCACGTGTTCTCAAGCTCACCTTCCCGACTAAAACGCATCAGAGACAGTTTCTCGCTAAATCGAGCTCTCTCCGCCAGAACCCTCTCTTGAGGAATATATTCGTCCGCCCGAGCTTAACGAATTTTCAACGCGAACAGGAATATCAACTTCGTCAGGAGAAAAGAAAGCTGGTAGCTGCGGGTCAAGATGTCGTTATATACAATGGCCGACTTATGCCCCGTCGCGAGGTCGACGCTCTTCGTCAATCATATACCAATCGACCATCTTCCCATCAACGAACGTTCCAAGGAAGTCAGAACATCACTGTGAGATCAACGAAGTCGACTGGGTCATCAGCAAGAAACGTCCAAGTCCTCCGCTCGTCAGAAGTCACCGTTCCTCGACAATCTATTCATCCGGCAGTCCACGCAGCCTTGCCGTCAAACTAGCGAAATGTCCAGGTCATGTTTCATCACACCGTTCTATATATTCGAATCCTAGTTCTGTCCGTACTCGTAATTTTCACTCCACTGATATTTTCTTGAAAGTATCGTATTATAATATTCGTTCTCTATGCAATAAACTTTCTGTTTTTCGAATGTATTTAGAGAATGAAAAACCTGATATAGTCTTGCTAACGGAAACTTGGTTGAAGAAAAGTATTCCCGATCATGAAATAATAGGCATATTACCATATGTAATAGTTCGTTGTGATCGTAATAGTAGAGGAGGTGGTGTTGCCTTAATTATACGTGATCACCTTTCGTTCATTGAATCTAGCATCTCCTTTCATCCGAACGAGATATTATTTATTGATCTCCTAGTCACCAAATCAATAGTTCGTCTAGTTCTTTTCTATCGCCCTCCCGATTACAGCACTGCTCAAACAGAATCTTTCTGTGACTCACTCTCGGATATATTTTCTTTCAATGATCATCCACTGCTTGTGATAGGTGATATGTATGAACTGCGATGCCTTAGTGGTTGACAACTCATTTAATCACAAGAAGACTCATGAAATAATTTCCGCTTTTGATTTAGTGTTTCTTCGTCGTGAGCCAACTCGTGCTGGTCGCTGTTTAGACTGGATTTTTAGTTCTTCACCAGAAATGTTCACAAATGTGAAAACAATTCCTGCATTTCCCTCTTGTGACCATAGTGGTATTTCTTTCCATATAGCTACATCCGCTTCGTCACCAATCTCTACACCGATTCGTGATTATTCAAGAGCAAACTACGACCTCATAAATCGATTTTTCAGTACCATCAACTGGGAGTACGAGTTCGATAGTTTTACCTCTTGTGATGATTTATACTCCCGTTTCACGACTATTGTTACCAGTGCTATATCTCGTTTCGTTCCTTTACGCACCCCACGAGATTTTCATTGTTCTTATCCTCTGCATATCATGAAATTGATTGCTTATAGAAATAGACTGTTCGGTAAGATAGATAAACCAGCATCGCTGGCTCTTTATAAAAAGGCAAGTGTGAAACTCCTTCATAAGATGCGTAGATGGAAACATTATTCCGAAAAAAACCAAATTGAAGCGATCTCGTGATCTTTATAGACATATTTCATCTCTCACTAAACCGAAGCCAAGACCACCGAGATTTTTAACCGATATTACTGGTACTATGGTAACGGATACAATTGAAAAGTGTGATATGCTTGCAAGTGAATTTGCCTCTTCTTTCATAACGGCTGACACAGTTACTCCTTCTTTCCCTGATAGGCCTTTCCCTCCTCTTTCGAATTTAGAAGTTTTCTTACCGCATGTTGTTCTTAGGCAACTTATGAAACTTAAATCTACTGGTAGTACAGGTAGTGATGATATTCCTCAGATAATGTTTAAGAAATGTGCCTCATCACTGTGTCTCCCCCTGACGCACATTTATAACATGTGCATCATGCTCCAATCTACTCCCAAAATATGGAAGCATTCCTTCATTTCTGCAATTCCGAAACCTGGTAAAGATCCTAGTTTTTCTTCATCTTATCGTCCCATTTCCATTCTTTCTCCAGCCTCTAAAATTATGGAACGCCTAGTTCGAGACATTCTTGTTGATCATTGCACGAAAAACAACATAATACCTAGTAACCAACATGGATTCAGAGTAGTGCATCTGTTGTCACTAATCTCTTAGTTTGTGACGATGATTGGACTAATGCTTTATCAATCGGCCAGTGTACGGATGTTATTTATTTAGACTTTTCTAGGGCATTCGATTCCATAAGTATTCCGAAACTCCTCCACAAATGCAAATATTACGGCATCAACGATCCATTGCTTTCCTGGTTACAATCATTTCTGACGGAGCGTAGTTTTTCGGTTCGAATAGGTAAATCGTTTTCGAAATCACTGCCAGTGAACTCCGGAGTTCCTCAAGGCTCTGTACTAGGTCCTTTTCTGTTTACTTTATTAATCGCCGACATTAATGATGTTCTCGATTGTTTTCCGAATGTGAAGTACCAGGCTTATGCCGATGATATTAAATTATATGTCTCTTATAACAAGGGAGATATGAACGAGAAAAAAGAAGAACTACAAGAAGCTCTTGACTGTGTTCATAACTGGTGCCTTTCCAATCAGTTGACTCTTTCACCGTCTAAGTCCTTCCATTTACATATTGGTTCCAGTAATCCGTCTACTACATATGTCATCAATCAGATATCGATCGACAGAGTACCACAAGTGCGTGATTTGGGCATCCAATTGGCCGCATCCCAACGGTAGAAAATGTTCAGAGAATTTTTACACGCATTGTATATTATCGTTGTTTTACGAACAAAATGTACCCTCAGGCTCTTCCGTCTTATGAAACTAGGCTAAGATGTCTAGGCCTAACAAACTTGGCCGATAGGAGATATCAAAACGACGTTCTCATGGGTTGGAAGATTATGCAGAACCAGTCCATAATTGATAGAAACCGCATATTTAAAGAAGGACGTTGTACAAGAACTAATCCTAGTGGTATTCAAGTTGAAAAAACTCGTAACACTGCTAGGTACTACAGCTTCTCTTTGCGAGTTTCTCGAATATTTAGCAAGTTACCTATTGATCTTCTTCGGGAAAAATCTCTCAAAGCTTTCCGTAAAAAATTGTCTGTAAATAGAATAGTGTTTCGCATTTAATGAAGTATCTATCCTTCATATGCCATAGCTCTCAATTGTCTTCTTTTTTTTTCAAACAAATTTATTTCCTATGATGTTTGATTACCAATGCGCATTCTCGGATGCAGATAAAATATAATACTTGAACTCAGGGAGTGGGTTTTGAAGGAATATGATTCGGCTAAAGAAGTGATTGTCGATCGATTAGGCCGAAAACCGGCTTGAAAAGGGGAGAGCAATGAACGCTCTTCAAGATACTTTGAAAAAGAAATAACAATAACTTTTTCCATTACTTTAAAAATCGAGCAGGTTAAAGAAATGGGTCTGTAATTTGATAAGATAGGAGGTCCTTTGTTTTTGAGCAGAGGCTTTACAATAGCAAACTTCCACATATCGGGTACGATTCCAGTCATTAAACAGTTGTTGAATAAAATACGCAGAGGTTTCAACAACGCAAATCTACATTGTTTGATAAAAATGTTCGGAATGGAATCGGGTGAGGTATTACATTTATTCTCTAACTTAGAAACAGCCTCGATTATCATTTGATCATCAATTATTTAAAGAGAAAAGTGTTGATCGAAGGGAGCTAAAATAGGGACAGGAAGAACATTCTGAGACGGTTCAGAGAAAGTTGATGAGAACTGAGAAGAAAACATTTAAGCTTTTATGGAAGGGTCCGTCACTACCGTTCCACTACTGTCATACAAAACATAGGAATCGTTTTAAGATTTAATACGATTTGTACAATACAAAAAAAACTGTTTCCGGTTGCCTTTAACAATCAGAGAAGATTCCTTACATGTTTCAGAATCATAAAGCTCAGAAGAAAAATTTATTGACAGATTTTTACAATATTCGGAGTGAGGAGCAGTAATTGAAACTTTCTGAAGCTTATTGAATAAGCGTTGAATACGCGCTGGATATCTATTGGAGGACGAATTAGGAACAACAGTTGGCACAAAGCGATCGATAAGGTCACATAGTAGATCAACGATATAGTTGTAAGCTTGATTAGGGTCAAGAGATGATAATGCCAACGTCCAATCATGACAGTAAATAAAGTACTCAAGAATATGCCAGTTTACCTCAGAATAAAGTTTTATAGGCTTGATTATGTCATCGAATACTTTGGAGGTAATACAATCGAAACAAATAAAATTGTTATTCCTCTTATTCCTCTTAAAAATATGTTGCTTATTCAAACAAATAACTTATTAATGAAAATAACTTAAAAAACTTAAAAAATAACAAATAACTTAAACAAAGTTGCTTATTCAATAGAAAACAAATAGAACAAGTAGAATTGCTTATTCCTCTTCCACAGTTGCTTATTCCTCTTCCGAAGATTTTCTACTTTTTCATTTTCTCATTGTCAACCATGTTAGCGATGACCCTGAATCAGTTGTCCTTTGGCGAAAAAGAATATCAATATCAATTATGATCGCACTGGGATGTGAAGCGAGCAATAACGCTAGAAGAAGAGATAATCGGATGATTGCGTAAAAGGAGATCAAGAATGTTCTGACTTCGAGTCGGCATCAGAATGTACTGAGTGAAATGGTTATCACAACAGTAATTAAGAAATTGAATAGAAGAATAGCTCTTAGAACACGTCAACTTGTCCCAATCAATACAAGGCAAATTCAAATCACCAACGATTATGAGAGGGACATTGGGAATGGTATTTAAAGAGAAGTATGCTAATAACTCATTCATGATATCGTCTGGGGCACTGGGAGATCGATAAACACACATTAATCTAACCCTTAAAAAATATGAATCTTTGTCACTACATTGTAACTCAACTGTAATAGCTTCACATTCTGAAACTGACATCGACGAAATTGCTACTGTACTGAGTCTAGATTGCACTAAAATTGCTACTTCTCCACCTCTGTTACTGATATTAGAGTTTCTATCAGAACGAAAAACAGAATATGGTTTATTTGAATGTAAAATGACATCAGGTTCACTATCGTGGAACCTAGTTTCTGAAAAGCAAATAGCATTATATTGCGTTGAAGATAATAAATGATCAAGATCGTGCAATTTATTCCGTATAGAGCGACAATTACTATAGTAAAAACTAAAATTTCCTCTAATACTATGTTGACTATTCCAAATATCAGAAGAAGTAAACAGGCTATGGCCATCAGCACTACTGACCTATTTCTGTACATCTTTTGCATCCATCCTTTTTCCTCTCGTCACCGTCACGTTTTAAAGAGAACCATTAGCCTCAGCGACTGTCTTCGGAGTGTATAGAGGACGTGGATGAGCGAATCGAATGAGCCTTGTTCCTTGTACCCCCCACTCCATCGATCCAGCTTTGTCGTTTCTTTCCTTAGCGAGTTTCTTGCAGTCCTTCTCGAGTTGGAGTCCTTCTCTGGTAAGGTCTTCTCTCGCGTACGCGTGAGGAACTTTGCGAAGGATTTCAGGACGACGCACTCGTAGTTTTCGAAATACTTCTGTTCGGAGAGATGGCGATGGAAAATGAATCTTAAGAATTCTTCTCTTGTTCTCTTTATTTCCGAAGCGTCGATGAGTGATAGAACCTTGGTTGAATGCATTAGTGAGAGAAGGTATATTGAGTTCACTAACGAGAGAATCAAGAAGTTTTCCATCATGTTGATCCGTGGCGTCTTCTCTAATCTCCTCCGGAATGCCGACCAAAACGATGTTGTGAGCCTTCTCTTCAAGAATGACTTTGTCTTCCTAAAGGACTCTCCTGACCGCGTCGTAGGCGAGTAGTTCAGGCTGCGATATGAGAGAGGAAGTCATCAAAGAGTTGGATGGAGGGGCCGGGGTTTGGGTTGTGAGCTTAGAGAGAAGAGGAATGAGAGAAGATAATGTCGTCATCATTGAGGTTACTGCATTCAGAAGTTGGGAGATTTGGTCGCTTTGACGGTTGACAGCTTGGATCAGAATTTGTACATCAGATAAGGGTTGAGAAACTGACGAAGGAACAGACATATCTGTTTGTTTGGAATTGGTTTGAGAAAAGGACTGAAAAAATGAAAAAAAGGACTCTAACAATCTCCCTCCTTTGATAGTGAGGCCCTCTAACAATCTCCCTCCTTTGATAGTGAGGCCCTCTAACAATCTTTCTCCGGAATTAAGTTTGTTATAAATGTTGATCATAGCGAAGTTAAACGAACAAAGTATCTAAATAACAAACAAGAAGCGTACTTCGATTTCGAAACATACGGTTCCTCGTACCAGCACGCCCACCAGAAAGCACAGAAAGACGACGTGTCCTCTGTGCGAACGCAGGTAATGTAGCAGCGCTGTCGATCTGGTGCAAATTACATATTGTTCTGGAAAATTTCCAATGTTTCACCAAACACTCAAAATATCTTATTTCCATCACAAATTAGTTCAATGAGAAGATGCTGTTAAATAATTATTAAATATTACCTAGTGTAGTTCTAATGTAAGTTTGCAGTTCTATTGAGATCAAATGCATTTCCTTTCATTCCTTCTCACTTTGCAAAGCCAAATAAAACTTAGAAGAGGAGCATTAATTCGTGAATACTTCTAATCTGCTTATTGATAGCCTTTCCTCTTTCTCTCTCTCTCTCTCTCTCTCTCTCTCTCTCTCTCTCTCTCTCTCTCTCTCTCTCTCTCTCTCTCTCTCTCTCTCTCTCTCTCTCTCTCTCTCTCTCTCTCTCTCTCTCTCTCTCTCAAAAAAGACACAACTTGCCTGCAACGTGAAGCAAACGAATGGCAGGGAAAAAAATCGGATTTTGTTTTTATGCATTAAACTTCGAGTACCCGTTTTTTTTAAAACCACTGTAGGAAAAACTTAGTATTTCCAGTTATCAACAAGACTGGGTTATTTAATCTTGTGCACTCTAGTTAGATGAGTCTAAAGTGCGAAGAAGTAAAGGTCAAAGATAGAGGGATGCTAAATGTTCAATGTGTCTATGCAGCTTTCCGAGATAATGGGGCACGTGGAAATGTCTAATGAAAGCTAACCGAGATATTTTTTGCTGGCCAATAGAAGAGAAAAATGCAAGAGCAGCACAGAAGATAAGAGTTTTTAAGGTTAGGCAAAGGTTATTAAAAAAGAGAAGGAAGAGATTATAAAAATTAATTATAAAATAATAAAAAAGATTTTAAAAAAGAAACACTGGAATTTAAAAAGATAAAAAAAAATTGAATGAAGAAGAGTATAATAATATAAACAACAGAGAGAAAAAAGGAAAAAAGTAAGAGAAGGAGAGAGGGGAAAAGAGAAATAGAGAGGGGAATAAAGATAGAGAGTGAGAGAAAGAGCGCAGGAAAGAGAGAAAGTGGTGAAGAGATAGAGAATAGGAGAGCGAGAAGGCTTCATGAAATGATGAAGAGTCAGAGACCTGTTGGATGTCTGTAGATATCTCTCGATGGTGGCAGCCATGAGTAGGTAAGAGGAAGAAGAGATCGTGATGTGGGAGACGGTGAAGGCTACCACCAGATACGAATGCCACAAGTAGAATAGGAAGAGGGAGTGGAAGAAGTCTATGTACACCTCAACAAAGCTTGACGCTACGTGTCTGTATAAGAGTATACCCTACTCCTCGCTCTTCAAAAGCAACGGATTTTAACCAAACAGAGAAGCAAAGTGCTCTCAGAAACATGTGCAAAAACCGTGTGGTGTGGACCCGAAAACCGAACCCACTACTTTCCACGCTATGCTCTCACCCAATGAGCTACACACGCACACAATATTATGCAAATTTCAACGCTCTTTCAACAAATGAACGAAAACGAATAAACTCCTTATTTAGGTAAACTATTCCGTCATACCCCTGTCCCAGTTGCCTCCAAAGCCAAACTCCTCCAGAATTCTTGGATGAGACGGTATACTACTCTGATCACAGTTCTGAGAGCTTTATGTATACAAAGCTCAAACGCGTTTAAAAAAAAACTTGACAAGGAAAAAGTCTCCATATTTTCTCGATCATTCTCTATGTGTTTATTTATGTGATCCTTTGTCTGTGTAATATATTATACTGTATTCATAACTACCACCATCTTCCCTTTGCCGATCCATCCACTTATCCTCCTCCATAAAAAAATAGATAAGTAAATGAACAAATAGTAAGCAAAAGTAATAAATAAGTAAATACGGGTACTAGACGTAGTGAACCTACAAACAAAAAAACCAACCTGCACACACATGATTGCTATGTAGGAGATGGAGATGAAAATATCACAGAGGGCGATCCACTTGATATATGTGATTCTGCGCTTGAGTAGTACTTTGGAAGTAACGAAAGTGTAGTAGAGGAGATAGTTATGGAGGAGTGAGAGGACGGCCGTAGTCAAGCCGATGGCTCCGACAAACACAATTTTCCATTCCTTAAACGAACTATACTTCTGAGAAGAAGAAAAAACCAAATGCACATCTGCCTACAAAATTCCAGAACAGTGCTCTGCCTTAACTGTCTGGCTCCTAGTATTGTGAAACCTCTTCGAACTCCGCCCTTGACCAAAATAACTTCATCTCTTCAGGTCGATCAAGTATGCGGCCGTCCAAGAAAGCAACAAAAACGATTCTGAATCCTTCCATTTTCTTAAACACATTTGGGAAAGGTAGTAAAGTATGAAGATAACACGACTGAACCATCGCAGGTACAACTACTATTGCACAAAGCGGGTTCGAACCCATCCGTGTCCTCCCCTACCCGGGAGAACGTGCGTTACCCTCGCAATTCCCAGAAATTTTTTCTGATGTTGTTCTCCGATTCTACAACTTAAAAACGGTTGCTTCTTTCATATTTCTCAATACGCTTATCGGTTCACTTGGGTAAGCAAACATGAGACATCGCAAAGCTGTGCGTAAACATTACATTTATTAACTACAGTCAGTGCTTACACTCGAAGTTATACTGGCTAAAGTAGTTAATGAATGAGCAAAATGAAAACTATAATCATAACTCACGTCCCAAACTTTGACAGTTGTACGAGGCAAAAAAAAAGATACAAAATCGTGCTCACTGACTATCATGATTTGTTCGGAATACTCGCACGTCAAGTTTCCACCTTCCCCCAAGTTTTCCATTCATGCTATGCAGAAGATGGGTCTGCAAGAGCGAGATGTTCAATGCATTTATTCATTGATTCATTCATGCGATCATTCATGTGTGTATGATATGCGAGAACGACAACATTCCACAGAAAAATCCCGGAAAAAATAATAAACAGCATGGGATTTTCGAAGAAAAAGTTGTTAAGTTTTCAATCGCTTATTCTAATTCGATTTTTTACAAGGAAAACATCATTTAATTTCTGCTGATGTTGAAGACAATGTATTTCATCTCTAGGTATGACATAGTATATTGGCAGTGTGTTACGACTCCGGACATATCCACTCAAACCAAAAGGGTTTGGAAATGTTAGTAGTGTTCATACACGAATCTGAATCTCCCCACTGCTACTCATACTAGCAGTGATCAGCGGGCAGCCACTGGTACTACCAGGGTAGGTGTGTCTCGCATCCCAGGGTAGCGCGTACCCTGCCGCGAGCGGGAAAAAAACGCGAGAAAGTTTGTTAATATTAAATTAAATTATTCACTGGCATTTATGTAAACGATTTATTATTTGAATGCATCTGTGAATCTCAGAGCTACAAATGTCTAGAATAACCTCAAATAATAACATATGACATCAAGACCTGCGCCAATATCTATTTCTAGGGTCATTGATTTATGTCATCACTACTACATGTTAATTTTAGCATTCGAATTCTATATTGTGACGACATTATTGAGTTTCATAACTTTATCACCAAAAGATTACGTATTCAGTGTTATCGCCAGAATGGTTGAGGGAGAGAGTTTTGAAGAATTTTCGAAGAGTAAAAGCAAATGTGGCATTGCGCTGAATAGTTTTTGAGGACCCTAAACCTCTCAACCTCATATTTCGAAAGATTCTTTGAAATTAGAGTAGAAGTTGAAAACAAGTAGCTTTTAAATTTTTATTTTTTGTATTTCTTCATTCTAATGAAAGCGAGGAGGAAGCGGGTTTCTAGCAGTTTTAGAACTTCTCGAGACCTTATTGTCTGAGCTAAGGCCGAGCTACTAGTTCAAACATAAACTTACGAAGGCTACAAATAAGCTCAGGAATAGGGCGCATTTGTCTCAAGACCATTTAAAAAGCGTTTAAGATTATGCAAAGAAAACTAGGGAATGGACATGGTGAAGCGGTAAAAAATTAAAATTCGTTAACTACATACAAATTTCTGGTTTGATGTTACAAGTTTGGATAGCACCGAGAAGCGAAAGAAACGTTTAAAAGTTTTTTGAGTCCAATGAAACAGGGAAGCGGAAACAATTATGAAGTGAAAATTTGGGGTGCAGGCGCACGCTTTTTTGCCAATAATAAGGAATAAGTACAGGGTGGCCGGAAAGTACGCAGTCCGAAAGTCAAACGCTTATGTATCGTAATCAATAATTCAATTCCTCTCAATTCAACACATTTTGTTCTCAACATATATATGTACAACTGGGTGAAGTCAGGTTTCAATGCGGCCGCCCTTGGCGCGTATGACTTGGCGGAGACGCTTGGGAAAAGCAGCAGTCGTGGCACGCAGGTAATCAACGTCGAGTTCCTCCCAAGCTTTGAGCAGGGCCTTCTTCAGAGACGCCAAATTGGGGTGTAATACTACACACTAGTAATCGCACACAGTCAACTATCAGCATCTACTAACTATGCCCATTATTAGGTATATTGATGTGTTGTAATACTGAGAAACGTGTTAGAGAAAGAGAGAGGAAGAGAGGGACAGAGATAAAGAAAGATAGATAGAGAGAAGCCATGGGAGTTATCCGGAAGAAGGAACTGTGAAAAAACAGTTTTTGAACATTGCTGTGATTGCACAAATGATAACTATGGAAAGAAATAAATTCGAATCATAACTTCATACGAGGTGGGGAGTGGTTGTTCTTTGTTTGAATCTCCTTCTCTCACCAAAGGTGGGGAGTGGTTGTTCTTTGTTTGAATCTCCTTCTCTCACCAAAGGTGGGGAGTGGTTGTTCTTTGTTTGAATCTCCTTCTCTCACCAAAGGTGGGAAGTGGTTGTTCTTTGTTTGAATCTCCTTCTCTCACCAAAGGTGGGAAGTGGTTGTTCTTTGTTTGAATCTCCTTCTCTCACCAAAGGTGGGAAGTGGTTGTTCTTTGTTTGAATCTCCTTCTCTCACCAAAGGTGGGAAGTGGTTGTTCTTTGTTTGAATCTCCTTCTCTCACCAAAGGTGGGAAGTGGTTGTTCTTTGTTTGAATCTCCTTCTCTCACCAAAGGTGGGAAGTGGTTGTTCTTTGTTTGAATCTCCTTCTCTCACCAAAGTGGGAAGTGGTTTGTTCTTTGTTTGAATCTCCTTCTCTCACCAAAGGTGGGGAGTGGTTGTTCTTTGTTTGAATCTCCTTCTCTCACCAAAGGTGGGAAGTGGTTGTTCTTTGTTTGAATCTCCTTCTCTCACCAAAGGTGGGAAGTGGTTGTTCTTTGTTTGAATCTCCTTCTCTCACCAAAGGTGGGAAGTGGTTGTTCTTTGTTTGAATCTCCTTCTCTCACCAAGGTGGGAAGTGGTTGTTCTTTGTTTGAATCTCCTTCTCTCACCAAAGGTGGGAAGTGGTTGTTCTTTGTTTGAATCTCCTTCTCTCACCAAAGGTGGGAAGTGGTTTGTTCTTTGTTTGAATCTCCTTCTCTCACCAAAGGTGGGGAGTGGTTGTTCTTTGTTTGAATCTCCTTCTCTCACCAAAGGTGGGAAGTGGTAATTCTTTGTTTGAATCTCCTTCTCTCACCAAAGGTGGGAAGTGGTTGTTCTTCTGTAGTTTCTTTGTTGAATCTCCTTCTCTCACCAAAGGTGGGAAGTGGTTGTTCTTTGTTTGAATCTCCTTCTCTCACCAAAGGTGGGAAGTGTTTGTTCTTTGTTTGAATCTCCTTCTCTCACCAAAGGTGGGGAGTGGTTGTTCTTTGTTTGAATCTCCCTTCTCTCACCAAAGGTGGGAAGTGGTTGTTCTTTGTTTGAATCTCCTTCTCTCACCAAAGGTGGGAAGTGTTTGTTCTTTGTTTGAATCTCCTTCTCTCACCAAAGGTGGGGAAGTGGTTGTTCTTTGTTTGAATCTCCTTCTCTCACCAAAGGTGGGAAGTGGTTGTTCTTTGTTTGAATCTCCTTCTCTCACCAAAGGTGGGAAGTGGTTGTTCTTTGTTTGGAATCTCCTTCTCTCACCAAAGGTGGGGAGTGGTTGTTCTTTGTTTGAATCTCCTTCTCTCACCAAAGGTGGGAAGTGGTTGTTCTTTGTTTGAATCTCCTTCTCTCACCAAAGGTGGGAAGTGGTTGTTCTTTGTTTGAATCTCCTTCTCTCACCAAAGGTGGGGAAGTGGTTGTTCTTTGTTTGAATCTCCTTCTCTCACCAAAGGTGGGAAGTGGTTGTTCTTTGTTTGAATCTCCTTCTCTCACCAAAGGTGGGAAGTGTTTGTTCTTTGTTTGAATCTCCTTCTCTCACCAAAGGTGGGGAAGTGGTTGTTCTTTGTTTGAATCTCCTTCTCTCACCAAAGGTGGGAAGTGGTTGTTCTTTGTTTGAATCTCCTTCTCTCACCAAAGGTGGGAAGTGGTTGTTCTTTGTTTGAATCTCCTTCTCTCACCAAAGGTGGGAAGTGGTTGTTCTTTGTTTGAATCTCCTTCTCTCACCAAAGGTGGGAAGTGTTTGTTCTTTGTTTGAATCTCCTTCTCTCACCAAAGGTGGGGAAGTGGTTGTTCTTTGTTTGAATCTCCTTCTCTCACCAAAGGTGGGAAGTGGTTGTTCTTTGTTTGAATCTCCTTCTCTCACCAAAGGTGGGAAGTGTTTGTTCTTTGTTTGAATCTCCTTCTCTCACCAAAGGTTGGGAAGTGGTTGTTCTTTGTTTGAATCTCCTTCTCTCACCAAAGGTGGGAAGTGGTTGTTCTTTGTTTGAATCTCCTTCTCTCACCAAAGGTGGGAAGTGGTTGTTCTTTGTTTGAATCTCCTTCTCTCACCAAAGGTGGGGAAGTGGTTGTTCTTTGTTTGAATCTCCTTCTCTCACCAAAGGTGGGAAGTGGGTTGTTCTTTGTTTGAATCTCCTTCTCTCACCAAAGGTGGGAAGTGGTTGTTCTTTGTTTGAATCTCCTTCTCTCACCAAAGGTGGGAAGTGGTTGTTCTTTGTTTGAATCTCCTTCTCTCACCAAAGGTGGGAAGTGGTTGTTCTTTGTTTGAATCTCCTTCTCTCACCAAAGGTGGGAAGTGGTTGTTCTTTGTTTGAATCTCCTTCTCTCACCAAAGGTGGGGAAGTGGTTGTTCTTTGTTTGAATCTCCTTCTCTCACCAAAGGTGGGAAGTGGTTGTTCTTTGTTTGAATCTCCTTCTCTCACCAAAGGTGGGAAGTGGTTGTTCTTTGTTTGAATCTCCTTCTCTCACCAAAGGTGGGAAGTGGTTGTTCTTTGTTTGAATCTCCTTCTCTCACCAAAGGTGGGGAAGTGGTTGTTCTTTGTTTGAATCTCCTTCTCTCACCAAAGGTGGGAAGTGGTTGTTCTTTGTTTGAATCTCCTTCTCTCACCAAAGGTGGGAAGTGGTTGTTCTTTGTTTGAATCTCCTTCTCTCACCAAAGGTGGGGAGTGGTTGTTCTTTGTTTGAATCTCCTTCTCTCACCAAAGGTGGGAAGTGGTTGTTCTTTGTTTGAATCTCCTTCTCTCACCAAAGGTGGGGAAGTGGTTGTTCTTTGTTTGAATCTCCTTCTCTCACCAAAGGTGGGAAGTGGTTGTTCTTTGTTTGAATCTCCTTCTCTCACCAAAGGTGGGAAGTGGTTGTTCCTTTGTTTGAATCTCCTTCTCTCACCAAAGGTGGGGAAGTGGTTGTTCTTTGTTTGAATCTCCTTCTCTCACCAAAGGTGTGGAAGTGGTTGTTCTTTGTTTTGAGATCTCCTTCTCTCACCAAAGGTGGGAAGTGTTGTTCTTGTTGAATCTCCTTCTCTCACCAAAGGTG
>OZ057405.1:42134035-42277857 GCA_964056735.1 Allodiplogaster pararmata
GATTCCAGAGATGATACAATATAGTTCAAGTTGTGTAGAGTCCAATATCAATATAGTTCAATGGTTGTATCCATTTTGCTCTGTTCCACTTTGCTCCGTTCCACTTTGCTCCGTTCCACTTTGCCCCATTCCACTTTGCTCCGTTTCCACTTTGCTCCGTTTCCACTTTGGCTCCGTTTCCACTTTGCTCCGTTCCACTTTGCTCTGTTCCACTTTGCTCTGTTCCACTTTGCTCTGTTCCCCTTTGCTCCGTTCCACTTTGCTCTGTCCCACAAACTTCGTACCCACGTTAATACGACACTTTGCACCCCGAAACTTCTTGCACAAGTTAATACGACACTTTGCACCCCGAAACTTCGTACCCAGCTTTTGCCAAAGCCTAAGCGTATTTTATTGTGAAAATATTTTTTTGTAAATATAAATGGTACTTTTTCGGTTCATTGGATTTTCGCGTCGCGGCCCATATCGCGCCGTACGGCCTCGTTAGCTGAGCCGTACGGCCTCGTTAGCTAAGCCGTACGGCCTCGTTAGCTAAGCCGTACGGCCTCGTTATCGTAAACTTTTACTAAGCCTAAGCGTTTTTTAATGTAAAAATAACTTTTTGATGTAAAAATAAAAGTTGTTGGCACAGGTGATTAGAGAGGCAATAGAAACAAGACAATCTCGAATAGAGGTAACACAAGTAAAGAGGTAACCGCTTTTCTATTGTGCTCTTTCATACGGACGTATTGAACAACAAACAAAGCGAAACAAAGTTTCGAAGGGATTTTTTTATTGTTGAACACAAAAGACACGTTTCACGAAAATAGGTATACGTGTTTGAGAAAATAGGTAGAAAATGCACGAAATTAGGCTGACGTTTTTTTTTTTTTTATTTAGGTGAAAGTTTCACTAAAATAGGTAGACGTTTATTATTTCCCCCAATCTTTATCATATCGCGCCTGAAATGATGCCTGATTTTTGCGCCAATTTGAATTTAAAAAAGAAAACTTTTGAGTTCACATTAACAGCTTCAGAACGTATAGCTTATTTGACTTCTAAGGTTACCAAAATGGTGTAAAGGATGTTCAACTTTTAAAAAATGCTCTGAGCACATGTTTCGATGCATGTATGATGAAACAGCCATCAGAGAAGGTTACCTGCGGCCTTTAGCAATCAGCCACTCAGTGGCTCACTAAAACACGGCCTCAACTCTGGAAATTTTGGGGAAAGGAAAGGGGGGAGGGGGAGGGGGGTTTACCTAAGAAGGGAAGGGATGGAGGCCCTAAAGGGGGAAGGGGGGAGGAAGAGGGCCCTACCTAAGCAAAGGGGGGAGTAGGGCCCTAAGGGGGAGGAGATGGGGGAAGGGGGGCCCTAAAGGGGGGAAGGGGGGCCCTAAGGAGAAAGGGGGGAAGGGAGTTTTAATGAGTAAGAAAAAAGAAAGAGAAAAGTGAAGAAAAAAAAAGAGAAAAATAAAAAAGAGAAAGAAAAAGAATACTAATTAATTGAGCTAGGCCGTTTTCAAGTTGAGGCCGTGTTTTAGTGAGCCTCTGCGCCACTGCGCCACATTTGTTAAAGGCCTTACCTGCGCCAGAGCGAGGGAAAAACAGCCGTCATTCGGTCACCCGGAAAAAAAAGAATGAAGAGTCCTTTAATTTTGTCATTTTCTACCGATTTCTATCCATTTTCTTTATGAGGAACGCTTAACTTGAGTTTCACTTCATTTCTTGAGTCAATTAACGCCAAATTTCTTGAGTCAATCAACCAAAATTAACGCCATCGTTAGCTTAACCTTTGCCTAAGGGAAAAATATGTGGAAAGTAACCTGACTCTCTCCCAGAGTAAAGTACGCGCTCCCCCAAAGTAAGCAAAGTGTCGTATTAACGTGGGTACGAAGTTTTGGGGTGCAAAGTGTCGTTTTAACGTGGGTACGAAGTTTCGGGGTGCAAAGTGTCGTATTAACGTGGGTACGAAGTTTTGGGGTGCAAAGTGTCGTTTTAACGTGGGTACGAAGTTTCGGGGTGCAAAGTGTCGTTTTAACGTGGGTACGAAGTTTTGGGGTGCAAAGTGTCGTATTAACGTGGGTACGAAGTTTTGGGGTGCAAAGTGTCGTATTTGTAAAGTTTTTATCTGTTTTATTAGTCGGATTATGAACAACTCTGGTGGGACACGGCAAGTAAAAACGGAGCAAAGTGGAACGGAGCAAAGTGGAACGGAGCAAAGTGGAACGGAGCAAAGTGGAAACGGAGCAAAGTGGAAACGGAGCAAAGTGGAACGGAGCAAAGTGGAAACGGAGCAAAGTGGAAACGGAGCAAAGTGGAACGGAGCAAAGTGGAAACGGAGCAAAGTGGAAACGGAGCAAAGTGGAAACGGAGCAAAGTGGAAACGGAGCAAAGTGGAACGGAGCAAAGTGGAACAGAGCAAAGTGGAACGGAGCAAAGTGGATCACGCCAGTTCAATCCAGCCGATCCTAATTCTTAGTCTCGCTCTCTTACGCGATACGCATCGCGCGCGAGAGGCAGATCATTCTTGCACACAACACCTCCCCCTTGAGATAAATACCATTATCTCAAAAGATAGGCATATAGCCCACCTTCACTTGGGAAGTAAAAAATCTTCAAATTTCTCTCGTAACTTTCTTTCTTCCCTTCCCTTTCATTTCTTCCCTTCTTCCCTTCCCTTTCATTCTTCCCTTCCCTTTCCTCTAGAAACGGCTGCTACGGAGCGGCTCTTCTTACCTCTCCCCTCTGTTATGAAGCCTCTATGACCCCTTCGTCGTATCATTCATCCTTATCCCTCTCCTCTCCAATGGCTGATTCCGAACGGCTATCAATGATCGTCTCACCATTTTTCTGCTCCTACTTACCATCAGAAGCTCCTCAGCCTTTTTGAACCATGTTTTCTTCCCTTCCCCTTCTTATACATACATCCCATCAAGCACCATCAATTTTTCACGTGATACATCTGTTTCGCGTAATAAAAAGTTCAAAGTTCAAAGTAACCATGAAGAGAAAAACAATAAGTCAAAGCATAAACCATATTGTTATTACCTTACAATATTAGAGCAATATAGTTTGCATTAGAAACTAAAACAAACAAACATGGCAACATTTTATCAATTCTATATACATATGTTGCCTAGAATCGATGCTCGAATCTAATAAAACTTCTTGTGAGGATTGACCTCCAGTCGCACCGGCGGCTTTATAGCCCTTTTTGGTCGGCTGTGTGAACTGGCACCAGATTGTGCTTCGTTCGTTTGGGCTAAGACATGGTCTCTGACAATTCTCGGGAAAGAGGGTTCATCACTTCTGTGGTTTGGCTCCGCTCTTTCTGTTTCTGACTCGTTATCTTTTTCTGTAACCAACCCAAAGGCTTCGCTCAGTATGTGCAGAGGCAAGCATGATTTCTTGATTTCCTCTGTCACATTTCCCATACTTAGGGTGAGCTGATTACTATGAGCTTTGATTTTTCTGCCTTGATCTAGCAATACCCAATAAGCAACCTTGCCTTGTTTTGCAACTATTTCTCCAGTTTGCCAGTATACGTCGTTCTTAGGCACGCCGATTTTGTATTTCACTCGATCTCCAACGGAGAACTTTTTCGGCTTCACTCCGTGATGCTTATCGAACTGCGCTTTCATTTTCTTGTCAACTTCCTGAGAATTTTGACAAGGCTTCAGCAAATCAACTCTTCCTCTTATCTGTCTTCCGATGAACAGCTGCGCAGGGCTTTCCCTTCCTCGCATTGGCCATTCGGGTTCTTTCTGTAGTGAAACAAGAAAGAGTGCAAGATTTCCGCTGTTGGCATTTCTCTTTTCATCTTGATCAAACTTCTTTTGAATGTATCTACGAACCTTTCTGCTTGTCCGTTCGACTGTGGATGATACGGTGGGCTTGTAATATGTCTGACACCATTTCTCACACAATAGTTTTTGAACAACGCAGATGTGAATTGCGTTCCATTGTCTCTCACGACTACTTCAGGAAGCCCATACCGAGCAACACAGGATTCCAACGCGCGTACCGTAGCGGTAGCCGTCATGCTGTTCGTTGATAGAATTTCTGGCCATTAGCTGAAAGCATCTACCATTATGAGATAACTTTCTCCATCGATTGGTCCTGCATAATCCGGATGGACTCTTTGCCAGGATCTGGTTGCCTTTGGCCAAGGTACCAATGGAACTTTAACGGGATCCTTCGAGCTGTTCGCGCATCGTTCGCAACTTTTCACAACTCCCTCAATATCACCGTCGATACCATTCCAATAACAAATGCTTCTTGCCATTGCTTTCATTCTCACTATTCCTGGATGTCCTGCATGCAGATCTTTCAAAACCAGTTTTTGAAGTGTGACTGGTATCACAACCCCTTCAGTCGACATCAGGTACTCTCCCACTATTGAAAAAGTGTCTCTTCTTCTGTAGAGAGGTAAAATGTCCTTGGAAACTTTCTTGGGCCATGCGTCTTTCTTGTGCCATGTCATGACCTTTGTCAGGGTAATATCCTTCTGAGTTTCTCGACGTACATCTTCAGCTGTCAATGGTAGGGCTCTTATGTCACGCTTGAACAAGCTCATGACGTCTTCATCGACCTGAATGCTCGCGATGACTACGTCTTCATCTGGGGACGGACAATTTGCGATCAATCTCGAAAGCGCATCCGCGATCCAAAACTGTTCGTGCTCACATACTCAATCCAAAAGTCATACGCGACTAGCATCGTTGCTCATCTCTGAAGCCTATTCGCCGTATGGACGGGTACTCCTGTCTTGGAACCGAAAATTGCCAAGAGTGGCTTATGGTCGGTTTGTAGGGTAAATCGCCGTCCATATATGAACCGGTGGAACTTCTTTACGGCAAAGATCAATGCTAGACCTTCCTTGTCAATTTGCCCATAGTTCCGCTTCGCTGGTTTCAATGCTCTTGAAGCATGGAAAATGGCCTTCATTGCTCCATTAGACGCTCTGTGCATCAAAACTGCACCGATTCCTTGACCGCTGGCATCAGCAGCCACGAAAATCTCTTCACTTGGGTCGTAATGGACCAGACTCAAATCTGTTTCTAGAACTTCGAGGATCTTCTTGAACGCGTTCTGACATGTCTCAGACCACGTCCACTCCACGTCTTTCCTCAACAAATTGTCTAGTGGTGCTCTCAGTTCATGCAATCCGGCTATGAACTGTCCGTAATACGTCACCATTCCGAGGAACGACCTCAGGGTAGCTACATCTGTAGGTGCGGGCATCAATCGTATCGCATCGATTTTGTTCGGATCCGGTTTCCTGTCATCTTTATCCACAATGAACCCGAGATAATTGATGCTTGTACTGCCGAACTTGCACTTCTCCAGCTTCAGCTTGAATCCGAAATTAGAGATCCGACTTAATACTCCCCTCAAGTTATAATCGTGTTCTTTCTTTGTCTTCCCCATTATTATGAGGTCGTCCAAATAGGCCACGGCACCTTCACTTCCTGCCAACATTGTATCTATCACTTGTTGGAAGATTCCTGGGCCCGCTTCACTCCGAATGGTAACCTTTCGTACCGGTAAAGTCCTTTGAGCGTGTTGATACCGCACATTTCCTTCGCTTTTTCATCAAGCTCAACTTGCAGGTAAGCATCGGCAAAGTCAATCTGACTAAAAAGTTTGCCACCGTTCAGCCCAGCAAATATCGTCTCGGCAGAGGTAGTGGATGAGCATGAAGCTCTATCGCATCGTTCAACCCGGTGGAAAAATCGGCACAGAGCCTTGTGCTTCCATTCGCTTACTCCACCACTGTAATGGGGGCAGCCCATTTGGCTGTGTCGACCTTCCTGATGACATTCAATTTTTCTAGCCTGTTCAATTCCTTTTCCACTTTAGTTATGCTTGCGAGGGGTACCGGTCTTTTATTCCTGAAGACTGGCTGAGCTCCTTCTTTGAGCTTTAACGTTGCCTTTACCTTTGTGCAAAGGCCCAGTCCTTCTTCAACTATTCCCGGATATTCCTTCTTTATCCACTCTTCATACTCTTTAGTAGACTGCGGCTCCTTATTCATGACTTTCCATACATTCGAAATTGCGTCTCTAGTCCAATTCATCTTCAGAACTTCCAGTTGTGAAATGAAGTCTTTTCCGAGGAGTCTGAGTGGCGCTGTGGTAACGTGAACGTACCCTTGTGCGCATTTTCCATTGACTTCCAAGTTTTCCTTGAACTTTCCTACAATCATTAGTGGCGTTCCATTTGCGCAAATTGGTTTGCAATCCGAAAGTGAACACTCGGGTTCTCCAATGTCCTTCCAGATTTCCTTCGAGATGAATGTCAGATCTGCTCCCGTATCAACCTGTAGTCTAACGGCTTTCCCATTCATCTGCATTTCTATCTCAAAATCTTCTGACTTCACTTTCATCACTCTGATTGAATTCATTGACTGCTTGCTTCTTTTCTCTTTTGGCTTATTCTGGCACATCGTGCTCTTTCATTTCATTTCATTTCTTTATTCCAAGCACATGAGATATCATGAAAACACAAACAAGAACAAAGTTAAATGCATGGACTTTCTTCTAAGTGGCGGTGTTTAGGGGTTGCGGTATAGATGAAAAAGGGGGGGAGGGTGATATACTTAAAATCGACAATTATATTAGTCATGAACGAAAGGTTTAGGTAATATCTTTTCAGTAGGCAGAGATAATAATTGTTTTTTGAAACTAGCAGTATTAGGTGTACTGACGATCTCAAAAGGTAATGAATTCCATACTGATAGCTGGCGAGAAACACATGTAGAAATAGAACATTTGCTAATATTATGAGGTGTTTTTAGCCTGAGCTCATGAGAATGGCGAGAAAATCTCTATACTGCAGACAACTGAAACAAGTTCATAGTTTCAAGTTCACATTTTTTGTGGACACATTTATGAATAAATAAAAGGTCAGATATAGCACGACGATATTCAAGAGTTTCTAGGCCTAACATGGAGATTCTTTGTGAATAGGGAAGTCTGGAATGGCCAGATCTTGCTAGGATTCTTCTCGTAAACGACCGCTGAACTTTTTCAATAGATTTTACTAAGCCGGGGGATGAGGGATTCCATAACTCACTAGCGTATTCAAGAACATGTCTGACATAAATTTTAAAAGCTGAAGTTAAAAGAGGCGGACATGGTGACTTAAAGGCTTTTAACACCATGTTAACAAGAGCAGAGCCTTTTTTACATTTGTCTTCAACATGATTACGATAAGAGAAACGATCACATATGATTACACCAAGATCTTTGGCAACTCTACCAACTACTAGAGGTTGACTGTTCATGTAATAGACGCTGCGAGAATTGGATGATCCGAGATGAAGTACATTACACTTAGATATGGATAGGGACAAATTCCACTCTAGGCACCAATCGGTTATACGATTCAAAGCTAGTTGGATATAATTACAAGAGGTAGCGCGTCCCATTATCTTTATATCATCGGCGAATAAGCAAAATTTGATAGAATCGGGGATAGCTTCTTTAACAGAGTCGATGTACAACAAGAATAACAACGGGCCTAAAGATGATCCTTGAGGTATACCTGATTTTACGGGAATTGGGTCAGATAGACTATTATCGATCATAACTGTTTGTGAGCGGCCAACAAGATAATCAGTTAACCATTTAACGATTGGAGAAGAGATACCAAAAGATGCTATCCTATTTAGAAGTAATCTATGATCAACAGAATCAAATGCTTTACTGATATCAAGGAATATTATATCGATAGGGATGCTTTGGGATAACGAGTCAACAATGAACGAATGAGATTCAACTAAAGAGGTCACAGTAGACCTCCTAGCTCTGAAACCAGCCTGGTAGGGCGATAAAAGGTTCTCTTTTTTTAAATAGCAAGATACTTCCTTAACAATAATTTTCTCCATAACTTTTGATAAGGAACAGCATAGAGAAATAGGTCTGTAATTGGTAACTAGATTCCGGGAATTGCTCTTGTGTACTGGTTTTACTATAGATCTCTTCCATAGTAGGGGAACAGAGCCAGTAAGAAGGCTATTATTAAATAGGATACATAATGGTTTAATCAGGGCAAAGCGACATTTCTTCAATACAATATTAGGAATGGAATCAGGGGACGTGTTACACTTAGATTCAAGAGAAGATAATGCTCGTATTACCATATCTTTGGTTATATAATCGAAATTGAACGGCTCAGTAACGATTGGTAATTTAATTTCATGTAATGGACATTGAAGAGGTACAGAAAATACGGACGAGAAATAGCGAGAGAACTCATCAGCTTTCTCTGATGGGGAAAATTTTTCATTTAAATCCCTATCGATCAAAGCGGGAATAGCATTATTGGCTGTACTCAAACGGCTCCTACAAGCCGCGAAAAATGATTTCTGATTACCTCGTAATATCAGTTGAGATTCTCTTTTAATTTCGAATTCTTTGAGCTTTTGATCAAACTCGGACGTTTTTCTAATACAGTAATCCGAATACGGGGCATTTCGAGAAATTCGTTGTAATTTAACGAACATCTTACGTAGATTTGAAGGATAGCGGGATAAATCGTCTCTAGGATCTACAGTTGGGACAAACTTATCAATTAGAGAGTTAATGAAAGAGACAAGATAATTATTAGCTGATTCGACATCTAACAAGCCAAATATTTGAGTCCAATCTTGCATAGCTATTTCATACTCAATAGCAGGCCAATTTGCTTTAGAAAACAGCTTAATAGAATGGGAAGATTTTGAAATAGTTGCAGATAATGATAAACTAAATGAAACTCCGTGATGGTCACTACCATTGAATCGACCGATTATATTACAGTCAGACACAATATTCACATTGGAAAATACTAAATCGAGAATATTATCATTCCTAGTTGGAGAACATACATATTGGGTGAAGAAATTATCATTCATATATTCAAGAAACATTTCATGTTGACCGTTTCTGTTGGATATTTGCTTACACCAGTCGATATACGGAAAATTGAAGTCACCAGTAATCATTACAGGGATCTTATCAGAAGCATTTGGATTATTCAGCTCACATTCAAAGTAGTTCAATAACTTTTCTAAAGAAGCAGTGGGAGAACAAGGAGATCGATAGACACAAATACATCTTAACTTTCCTGATCTAGATGAACTTTGAAGAACATTAATAGAAACGCATTCAATACCATCTTCTGAAAAACTAGAAACAAAGGAACAGGGAACTCGAGGCGAAATCAAAAATGCTGTTCCACCACCTTTAGAGGCACTGTTTCTATCACAACGGAACAACTGATAATTAGACATACCGGTTATTAACGAGTCACTTTCTTGGTCACTCAACCAAGTCTCACTTATAGCTATCATATCATAAATATTTGAAGCGAGCAAGTAAGAAAGGTTGTACAACTTATTTCGAATTGAACGAGCATTTATTGAAAAGCACTTGATATTGGTGAGGTCATGACTAATGATAGGGACACCGCCACTGACCTATCTTCTCTGCGTCACGTTGTTCCTCTCTGGAGCTCGAGGAGTCGCCATCGGAGTCACCATCTGCGGATCCGTGATCCTCGGAGTCGCCGTTTCTTGTTGCCAAGTCGTCTGGGAGTAGTGCCGAATAGGAATCAAGGAAGTTCCGATGACCTTCCACTTTTGTCCTCCGGGGATGCCGTTCCGCTCTCGCGCCACTTTCTTCACTTCTCGTTCCAATTCAAGTCCGTCGCGAGTCAAGTCTTCTCTTATGTAGCAATGTGGATGCGGAGAAAGGCAAGACGGGCGACGACTTCGAATTTTCCTCAGTAGTTCAGTTCTTAATGTTGGTGACTGGAGGAAGATTTTGAGAACTCGACGCTTCTTCACGGGGTCGCCGAATCGTTTGAACCTTGCACTTGCAAGTTCTGGGCAGCCGAGGTCGAGGGAAAGGGCCTTGAGAAAGGATTGGTCCGAACTGTCCGTGGCTTCGTCACTGGGCTGCTCAGGAAGTCCAACACAAACTAGGTTCTGTGCTTTCTCTTCGATGAGGTTCTTGTCGACAGTGATTGCACGCACGGCAGCTTGGTAGGCGAGCATATGAGGTGGGATGGAGATAAGGGAAGGGATTGTGGGGGTCTGGGGCTGAGGAGTCGAGAAGGGGGGAGAAGTATGAAAAGTTGAAAGACGAGAGACGAGGTCTCCGACGATTTTCTCCAGTCTTGAGATTTTGTTCATCATATCTTCAAATTTCTTCTCATATTCTGGGCAACGCGTGCACTGGGGAGGGGAAAGGGGGTACGCTTGCCAGGCATTTTCGGAAGCAACCGCTCTATACCGAGCCAACTAGGAAGAATGGTAGAACATTTCAACTCTTGTGGCCCTTTCTTCCACAAGCCAAATATTCTTTGTTTAAGAAGAAACATTCATTGCTGTGTGATACTCCACATCGATTGCATTTCTCTTTCCGTTGCTCATCGAACTGTTTCTTCCTTCCTTTCTCCGATGGATTCCGTTGTTGATTCTTTTTCACATAATTGAGTTGAGATGTTCTACCTTGCGTTTGGACTGCCATTGACTCTTGATGTAATGAATGCAATCGATCACATTCATCCAGCAGTGTTTCCATACTTGTCTCTTCGTTCTTTCTCAAAATACTCAACAGGTGGAAACGCGTTTCTTCAAATTGAGGTAGATCAATAGAAGTAAGGAACATCATTGTCTTGAATTGTTCCACTTTGATGTCTTTCACTTGTGCACTTTCCACTGCTCTGTTTAATGTACTTGCCATAACTCTCAAATCATCAGTGTGTGATTTGCTCATTCTCATGTTCAGCATCTTCAATCTTTTCTCAAAGATTGTGCTTTTGTCTCCGAACATTTTCTTGAGTTTCTCAACCGTCTCTTTCAGAGTATAGTTGCTTGCCTTGTGTGGAGCGATTGTATCCAGGTATCGATTTTCCACAGAGAAATTCACATGCCTCAGCAACATTCTTACTTTGGCATCTTCTTCCAAAGCTTCAGCATCCTTTTCAAACAGATCTTCATATCTGCTGTACCACTTCTCGAAGGTTGCACCTTCTTCTGGCTCATATGCGAAGTCTGTGATGCGTTTCTCAAGCGCATCAATCGATGGTCCTGCAGGTTTAGCCTGACTGCTACCTTCTCTCATTGCAAGTCTTTCTAGCAGGGCATTGACGAGGGCGCTCTGCTCTTGTTGTTGCTTCGCATGTTGCCCTTGTTGCATTTGCATTGCCAGCAAAATCTGTTGGACACCTTTGTCCTCCATTTCTTTACTTTGTTGCTCTTTCTCTGGCCTCTTGAGTTCGACTTGTACGATTACAAGTAGAAAAACTTCGAACGAGGGACTGACCAAAAAGCAACCTTTAGCTTTGTGCGTTGCCTCTTTCAATGAGGAACTGACCACAGAGCAACCTTTAGCTCTGCGCGTTCGCCTCTCATACAACGAGGGACTGACCACAAAGCAACTTTTAGCTTTGCGCGTTTGCCTCTCTCAATGAGGAACTGACCACAGAGCAACCTTTAGCTCTGCGCGTTTGCCTCTCTTTCAAATTTGAAATCTTCCTCCAAATCCTCTTCGAAGTCCTCCTTCCAGAATCTTGATCGCCACTGTTATGTACCTTTGTAGTCCAACGATTCCAAAGATGATATAATAAAGTTCAAGTTGTGTAGAGTCCAATATCAATATAGTTCAATCCAGCCAATTATAATTCTTAGTCTCGCTCTCTTACACGATACGCATCGCGCGCGAGAGGCAGATCATTCTTGCACACAACAGAATGATATTCTCGTTCACATTTTGTCTGACTGTGTCTCATATAGAGATCATGGTACAAGAGTGCGAGACTATGCTACGATGACAATACTTGTTGTTGAAAGGTCGTGGTCGGAAGGACAATTTTGAGTGGTCTGAGAGTTCCGTTGCTGGTCTTCGATTGAGAATGTATACCTTATCGCGGTAACATCGGACATTCATTTTGTCTAGTACCCGTGTCACTCTTGAGATGTCGTCGTCGGCTCTTTGAGTCGCAGAATAACTTCTTGATTCCGGAAGCCGAAAGATAACAACAGATCTGTATCTTTCCTGACGATCAAGGATCTCTCTGAGAGACTCGTAGTAAAGAAACTTGGATGAGAAGATTGAAGGTGGTTGTGGCGGGTGAACGGAGGGGATGCTCTACAGGGGGAGACAGTAGAATTGAGAGCTGATTCGATGGGTTCATCTGTTTGAAGACCTGATGAAATCTGAAAGGGGGTTTCTTCAACTGCTGATATGATACTGGCTGTTTTGGTTGAAAAAGCAGTCTGGACTAGTGGCACTGAACGTTTTGCTGCGGTCGATTGATTGGTTGAGACAATTCCAGAAAGTACTGCTTGAATTTTTTCACCAGAACTTCCCAGTTTTTTTTCTCATTATTTTCGTTCAGTTCTTGTTGATTCCGCTCTCTGGCTCACATGCGAAACAAGGGTAAGTTTCCAACCTTTCATTTTTTTCTCTCAAGATCGGCAATCTTTTCCATCAAGGCTTTAGTCTCTTCGTTTATCTGGAGACAGTCGAGACAAGGAGGGGATTCTTTGGAACTCTTTTGGGGGTGGGAATACTTGTTTGTCGATTTGTCGAAAGTTGAGCCGAAATCAATGCATTTATGGGGTCACCGCTCACTGAGAGAAACTAAGGAGAGAATGATGTTTTTGATGTGTTATTTCACATATTGTAATCACAAAAAAAAATTACATGAAAATTCATACCAGCAAAGTATGGAATGCGTAACGATACGTTTGAAAGTATTCCGAGGAATACTTTATAGAAGTGTTGTCTTTCATACTGCGAAAACATGGTTTTTCATGAAATCAAAGTATTTCAGGCCATGCTTTGAAGTATGCCGTTTCTTTTTGTCCTTGATTTTTGTGTCGAGATTCTTTTTTGTTTGTTTTTTCTGGAGTCAATTTTTTTATGATTGAATTAACAAATTTATATTTAATAACAGCAAACAATTTTATAACCACAATCTATCAGCAAACAATGTAATATATTACAACTTTGTTATTATAATAAAAAAATTAGAGTCGGCACAACAAATACATTTTTACCTTCTACCAAGCATAAATTTTTTTGAAAATCTACTTCGTCATAAATTAAAAAGGAACTGGCGAAATAATTTTGAGAACGATCCTCTCTTTTTTGAGGGCGATCCTTACAAACCAAACGTGTTTATGTGAAAGTAGAGAAAACAAGATGAGCAAGTGATCAAGTTCTTAACTTAATTTCTTCAACTAATGGTCTCCTGAGTAAGATTAACAACAGAAAGAACGAATTCAAACGGTTTAACATTTTTTTATATAGTTCGCAGAACATTTATACTGTGGCTAATTGTTTTATACGGCCTCGTTACTAAGCCGTACGGCCTCGTTAGCATGAAACTTGACTAAGCATAAGCGAACTGCACTGTTCAAATACTTTTTGATATTAAAAAAGAAAAATATATAGAGTAAAACTCCACCATAAAAGTATGAGTGTGACCTCATGCATGACACAGGTGAAAGTTTAACGGGGTCAACTTTGAAAAAGAAGAACTTTTTGATACAGTACTTGAGTTTAACGATGAGGCTTACTTTCACAAGTATTGTATTTATAAAAAATTCAAAGTATGCCTCTTTATTATATTTTGATATTGTTGAAGGGATATCGCATTGTAGCTGCCAGGAATACTTTCGAAGTATTTTTATTCATGAAATGCCTTTATCCTCTTAGCATACTTCCCGATAGTTATGCTTTTTTTGTGAGTATTTTACACACAGGTAAGACATACCACACTCTCGGGAATATTGCGCTTAACCCCAGAGTGAGAAACGGGTCTCACTACAATATGAGAATATGATTTATTTCCATTTTTTACTTGAGATAATACAATAAAACGATTTTATTGTATTATTTCATGTAAAAATGGAATAAATCGTAAAAATGGAAATAAACGATTCACGGAAAGAATTCAATTATGGATAAGAGATCACAACAAGGCAATCAATATAAATAAAAAAAGGTTAAGCAAAAAGTCTGATAGTAACTGCACGCACTTCAGTTATAATAAGATTTACATTATTTTTACTCTCTATATTCATTCATTATTTCATTCATTCAAGAAACTTGAAAATAAAATTGTTTTGTATTATCTCATGTAAAAAAAGGAAATAAATCGTAAAAATGCAAATAAACGATTTACGGAAAGAATTCAATTATGGATAAGAGATCACAACAAGGCAATCAATCTAAATAATAATAAAAAAGTCAAGCGAACGTCTGATAGTAAATGCAGACACTTGAGTTATAATAAGATTCACATTCTTTTTACTCTCTATATTCATTCATTAATTCATTCATTCAAGAAACTTGAATAGAAATTTTTAGGTGCTAGTGAACTGAGATTGAAAAAAATTAGAAGGAAGGGCGTTTCATTGATTTACAACTGTCTGTGCTCATAAATCAATGCAAATCAGAGACACTCATTGAAGAACAAAACGATTTCATTAACGATGACCCGCTTCCGAAGACCGACTTCAAGTACCTCGGATCAGTCATCTCTTCGGATACATCAACAAATTCAGCAGCGCGCCAAAGAGTCAACACAGCCTGGATTAAATGGAGAGAAGCTACAGGAGTCCATTGTGATAGGAGATTCACTGCTGGCATACATGGGAAGATAAAACAGCAACCCGCTCCGTGCTCCTCTACTCGACGGAGACCTGGCCCACCACGCGGGCGACCAAGAACATTCTTCTTTACACAAATGCAATGGATATGCTACGCTGGATACTCGAGCTTACTCACCCTGATTGGGTACGTAACACGATTATCAGGGGAAAAACTCGGTTTGGCTTCTGTACAATGCAAGATTCGAGACGTGAGAATTTAACTGATATGGACTTGTGATGCGAAGAGATGCGTCCAACATCGCAAGGCACGCTTTCGAGATGGAAGTTGCGGGACGACCTCGACACAAAACCAAGACTAGATACATGGATGCGCTCAACTGAGACCTGCGCCTTGCAAAACTTCACCAGGAAAACGCAAAGGAAAGAAATTTTGGAGAGCTGGAAGGCGTACACCGGACCCTACTCCAACCTCGGTCGGCGCACAAAACTGAAAAAAAGAAAGTTATAAACTTGCGAAGTTTTTGTTATTCAGATGTTCGATTAGGAAAGATCAATTTTGAATTTTATGTTCGATTTATCGAATTCCAATTTAGTAACTGAAACTATTTGAACAGAACTTTTCAAATTTGTGCATTTTTTATTACTTAAAACATATAAAAACAATTTTAAGATTTTTGATATTGACTTTCATGTTTTGACTAGTTTTTTTAATGTAACACATGTCAGAAAATACTGCAAGATACTTTATTGTCGATATATAATTTGAATGATGAACACTCACTACATAGTATGTACATACATTTCTGCTAAAAAACCACATTATTCACAATCGAAATAAGCTCTCGAACCCGAGTTTTCGTGCACTGTCCATAACTACCGAGAGATAGGTGGTTCATATTTCACATCAGCATTCTGCTATCAAGATTTCATTTTCCTTTCCAAGATGAAATAGTAAGAATAATTTTGAATAGAGCTCTAAGAAAAATTTTCCACAAAAAGCAACGAATAATCACTAAGATAACATCTTGCGCTTTCAGCGTTCACCGTCGAGAAACTTCTTTACATGATATACTAGTAATATAGAGCCAGAAACCGTTGAAAATTTTCCAACAGAACTTTTTCTGCCCCGGGATGCAATGTTCAAGGGTGTAGGCTTCTATTCCGAATAGTGGCGGGGATGCAGTGTTCAAGGGTGTAGGCTTCTATTCCGAATGGTGGCAGTGTTCAAGGGTGTAGGCTTCTATTCCGAATAGTGGCGGTATTCGTCACTTATTCTACGGAATTCTCTTACAAAAAATAACCCTGTAGCTTTCCAATATATAACTTACTCATCTTGTATCTGAAGGGAGTCTATTTAAGTACATTCTCCCGCTTTCTGCAAGCCTTCTGTTTTTTGAGGACACGACAAAATAAAAAAAACCCTGATTGTGCAGTGAAACGCTTACAAAAAAATTTGAACGTAAATTTCCCGAACAGCTTTCAACAACTAAAACAAATTGGTCACTCCCGTTTGATAGGACGGAACTGAAAAGTCAACAGAGTCTCAGGATATGTGCAAAATCGAATGACGAAAAAAAATTGAAGTAAAAAATGTTTAGAAATGCTCTAAAAACGAGTTAGTCGCTTTTTCGAAACCTCTATTGGCTATAATCTATGTTTAAAGATAACCTTAAAAGTAAAAAAGGCCCTACAGATGAATTACAAGCATAAATAACTTCAATAAAAAGATAAAGTATTATAAGTTAATCGAAACCGTAGAAGTTTTCATGGAACAAAACGGTAGTTCCTTAACAAGATATGCAACAGACAAAAGAGAAGAATAAAGCATAATTAAAATCACAAAAAAAAACATTTCCTAGTAATTATCTGGAACTTCATTTCTGAAGCCTTCTTCCCACCCTTCAAGAACTTCATTTCTGAAGCCTTCTTCCCACCCTTCAAGAACTTCATTTCTGAAGCCTTCTTCCCACCCTTCAAGAACTTCATTTCTGAAGCCTTCTTCCCACCCTTCAAGAACTTCATTTCTGAAGCCTTCTTCCCACCCTTCAAGAACTTCATTTCTGAAGCCTTCTTCCCACCCTTCAAGAACTTCATTTCTGAAGCCTTCTTCCCACCCTTCAAGAACTTCATTTCTGAAGCCTTCTTCCCACCCTTCAAGAACTTCATTTCTGAAGCCTTCTTCCCACCCTTCAAGAACTTCATTTCTGAAGCCTTCTTCCCACCCTTCAAGAACTTCATTTCTGAAGCCTTCTTCCCACCCTTCAAGAACTTCATTTCTGAAGCCTTCTTCCCACCCTTCAAGAACTTCATTTCTGAAGCCTTCTTCCCACCCTTCAAGAACTTCATTTCTGAAGCCTTCTTCCCACCCTTCAACTTCATTTCTGAAGCCTTCTTCCCACCCTTCAAGTTTTTCGTGACCGTTCACGTAATAAATACTAACAACCCTTACATTTTCAGCAGATTCACACCTGGATATTACTTTACAATTAAGCATTCAAACTCTTCAAAAAGCACACAAATTGAAGATCTCATAAATTTATGTTATTTGCAGTCAATAGACCCCTCAACCCTCTTAATTTAATCGCAAAGTTCAAGAACTATGTACATGTCTGCTACCGACCAAATCATCTATTAAATTTTCGCCCTTAATATTATTTTTTCAAATGAAATACCTATATTTAAGAATGCATTCACTTCAGACAGCTACATTAGAGTCATGGAACAAAACACGGCAAGAAGTCTTTCCGATATACTATGATTCACACAGGGGTAAGTTGGCCAATCCCTCCGGAGATAAGCATTCAGCCTATATCACAATGCACCAGTTTGAATTTTTACCTGAAAATTAAGAAGTTTGCCATAAGACTCGAATCCAAAGTCGAAATCGAATGCAATCAAAGACATAAGCAAGCCGTTATGGTACGTTTTTGATAAATCATCATAAGAAAATTAAATGAGATACAAAGATCAGAGAGGAAGATAGATGAAGAGTTAGACAAGAGTTGTGCTACAGCGATGTCCGCCTTCACGCGGCGCAGCACGACAGTCTACATACGCGAAGGAGGTCACCTACACGCGGTGCGACTGTGGACGATGCTGCCTTCCAGCATGTTGTTGTTGTTGTCTTGCCCATAGATCCTGTCGAGGGGAGTCCTTTTGGGATAGGTTGGTGGTGAGGATCCTTTTGAGTCCGGGGAGAGTTTCTCCGTCTACACTCGCACCGCAGTCGGCGATCCTCTTGGCGAGACCCATTCGTTAACCGGAGAAGGGCTAGAGGTTATTTTACTGGCGCCTCGACTCGCCATTGAAAAGTATAGCGGAGTATTGGCTGATGTTTTGTCCGGTGGCATGCCCAGGCCGGTCCGGCATCGCCCTCCTTTGACGAGCTATACTACCCAGTTTTGGTCCGCGGCGGGATTTCTCCCGCTACCTCCCAGCACGAATTCTTCGTAGGGAGGCATCCCTCTATCCGCCACCTGAGGTCGCGCTCGATTCTGGACTGGATGATCCGGCTCCATCCGTGACAGGCTCTTAAGGCTGTAGAGTCACGAATGGCCACTGTTGCCAGTGTGTTTCGAGGCCTGTCCGTTTCGAGGCCTTCCAGCATCGGCCCCAATGGACCTCCAAACATAGTATCCCAAAGGAAAGAAACCCTTCAAAGGGCCTACACGAGCATTGCTCGTACGCAGTCACAACCCACTCTCTTTGTTTTTTTCATTAGAGGACCAGGCGTTACCAGCCTCCCTGGTCCAAACTCTCTTACTTAGAGCTGGTATTGAATCCAACCCCGGTCCGCCAAGATGGCCGTGTCCCGTTTGCTCTAAAAGTGCTGCATCAAACAGTATAAGATGTGGTAGATGCTCCTCATGGGTACACCTCAAGTGCTCGAATTTGTCATCGTTCAATGAATGGTCCCCGAATTGGAGATGTCTCGATTGTAGTAGACCACCTGTCACGAGAACTAAGCCCACTAAGCCCTCAGAGAACCTAAAAATCCTTCAATGGAACGCGAATGGTTTAAGGGCTAGAGCGTCAGAACTAGAGGGCCTCCTACACGAACTGAACATCCACATAGCTCTCATTCAAGAGACCAAGATGGAAGGAGACGCTAGAGTTACTGTCCCCGGCTACACCATGCTCAGAAAAGATCGTAACAACTCTGGCGGTGGTGTGGCCATACTAATAAGGGAAGACACTCAGTTCACTAATATAACCCTTCCCTCAACGGATAAGGTCGCGGAAACTATGTGCATAAATGTCCCCACCAAACGAGGCAACTTCTCCATCTCCAATGTATACATACCTCCCCGGTCCTCATGCTCACTCGGTTATAGTACTAACTTTGAAAGACTGTTAGACAGACAGGGCCCATGTATCATTGCGGGAGATTTCAACGCACACAACGCGCTCTGGAGTGATGGAGTCGAAGACAAAAGAGGAGACGATCTTTGCGAAGCCATAGAAGAAATAAACCTGGTCTGCCTTAACAACGCCCGCCAACACACAAGAAAGGACGCCTCGCCTGACATAACACTCATCTCCTCCGACGTCTCAACAGAATGCAGATGGACACCGATCAACAGACTCAACTCCGACCACCTCCCCATCATCATCGAAGTAGATCTTCAACCGTCAAACATATCGAATGAAAAGTGCTTCATGAACTACAACAAAGCAAATTGGAGCGGTTTCGAGAAGGAGATAAACAAAAGAATTGGTGATTTTCCCTTCACAGGAAAAACCAATGAAATGCACGATTTTCTGGTACGAGTCATTCTTGCAGCGTCGAAGAACAACATCCCTAAAGGCAGAAAGCTCAACTACACTCCGTACCTTAGCGAAAAAGCGAAAGCCCTGATTAAACAAAGAGACTACATGAGGACCAATGATCCTCTGAATCCTGATCTCCCTACAATCATGGCCGAAATCACAACTCAAATTCGCAAGGATAAACAAAAAGCCTGGGAGGAATACGTAAATGGACTTCGACATAATGAACCAACCAATCGGCTATGGAAAACTATCAAAGCAATTGATGGTAGAGGACACAACCGATCCCACAATGTCATCATTCAAAACGGAAAACAACTATCCTTCCTGGAAGCTGCAAACGCCTTTGCCAAAAACCTGGCCAAACAAGCCCCTAAAACACCGGACAAAACAAATCGACAGACAACCCGATGGATAAAAGGGTTTTCCAGAGAAGACATTCCCGTCTTTTCGATTGATGACGTTGAAAAAGTTTGCAAAGCAACCAGAGGCTCGAAGGCAATCGACAGCGAAGGTATCTGCCCTCTCATGATCAAAAACGCAGGAAGCTCATTCAAAAGATGCTTGGCCTTTCTCTACAACAGCACTCTCCAATCCGGTATCATACCACATGCTTGGAAAACAGCCAGAGTTATTATGCTGCCAAAGATAGGAAAGGACCCGTCGACGATTAAAGGATATCGCCCAATCTCAATCCTATCTCCCATTGCCAAACTTTTCGAAAGAAGCCTACTCCCTCTCATCGCAGATGGGATCGAATTGGCCAAATGGCAACACGGATTTACAAAAGGCAAGTCCACAACATCAGCTCTCCTGGAAATAACTGGCCAGATCACTGAAGGTTTCAACCAAAAAGCTCCCCCTAAGAGAACGATAATGGTTGCTTTGGACATGACCTCGGCGTACGATCTAGTCCACATCCCTACACTTTGCAGAAAATTGGCAGAGACCAATATTCCCAGAGGCGTCGTGAGATGGTTGTCTAACTATCTTCGGGGAAGATCCGTGAGTGTGACCTTCCAAAACACGACTAGCAGCTATTTCACCAGTCGGGCTGGCGTTCCACAGGGCGGTGTGCTAAGCCCCATTCTCTTCAATGTCTACCTAAACAAGCTCCCAGTACCCACGGGAAGCACCAACATTGTTGCAAATGCGGACGACATCTCAATAATGTCAACGAGTGCAAAGATCAACGAATGCGAGGACAAAATGAATGAGTACCTCCCCACATTAGTTAATGAACTGGACAACCTAAAGATGCAGATCTCCAAAGAAAAATCTTCGGTGACCCTCTTCACAACATGCACTGCGGAATGCAACAAAAAACCTGAAATCAAACTCAGTGGCGATCTTCTCCCAATCACCAAAACACCAAAGATCTTGGGTGTGGTTTTGGACCAATTAGGAACCTTCCGACACCACGCAGAGGCCATCAGAACGAAGGCCTCCAAACGCCTCAACATCATCAGAGCATTAGCAGGCAGAAGATAAGGTCAGAGTCCCACTACACTCATCGCGACATATAAAGCAACGACGAGATCGATCATTAACTACGCAGCACCCGTATACACTCCACCACTCGCAAACACCCACTGGACAAGACTACAGGCCTGCCAAAACAAAGCAATCAGGGCAGCCACGGGTAACCTTCAAATGGCCGGAACACAGCACCTCGCTCTCGAATCCAAAGTGAGTGAGTGTGACTGTGTGCTTGAGCTTTTACCGAGAGCTCGTGGACCCCCCTTTCAACGTCAAAGGAACCGCACGGGCAACAATCATCATCATCACAGTCTACAGACTGCAAAGGACGTCAAAAACCTTCTCCGGAAGCATCACGCTCCGAAGACACTACAAGAGAGCCTCTCTGTCTCTTTCTCTCTCTCTCTTATCTCTTCACTACACCTCCGTCTTCGTTTTTTTTTCTCGCCTGAGGGACAGTCCGATCCGGCTGGCCTGGCCCAACTACTTCTCCTATTGGCCGGAGACATCGAGAGTAACCCAGGACCGAGGTTCTGGACCACTCTCGATGTCCTGGGTTACTACGTGCAAGAGAAAGGCAAATACTAACTGCATCCAGTGCTCAGAGTCGACATGCAGTGGCCTCTCCTCAACCAAAGAATACATCCAAGTCGAATACCGCTGCCCGTCATGCATAACATCAACGACTCCGCTGACGACCACGAACACCAGGCAAACTCTCTCCTCTGACCCCACGTCCAACAGCAGGAACCTCAAGATTTTGCAATACAACTGCAATGGCTTCTCTGGCAAAACGACGGAACTCCATGAACTCGTCACTCGTCTGAAAGTCGATCTATTTCTCATCCAAGAAACTAAGCTAACGAACCGTTCCAAATGTCCACAAATTCCTGGATACACTATCGTAAGAAAAGATCGTGAGAAGAACTCCGGAGGCGGTCTTATTACCGGAATCAGCGAATCGCTGTCCTACACTGTAATGCCCTCTCCGACCGACACACATCTGGAATCTCTCACCGTCCGCATATTCGATGCCGATGGGAAGTCGCTCGATGTTACCAACATATACATACCACCGACGAGCTCTTGCACCACTGGTTACACGCCCGACCTCACTCCGTTCTTACAAAATCGCGAGAAATCCATCATACTCGGTGATCTTAACGCTCATGATGCCGCATGGTTCTCCAAATCTTCAGACAGCAGAGGCTCTCACATCGCAGAAACGATCGATGCTTCAGAACACGCCGCAGTAAACCGTGACACGCCTACCAGAGTACCAGTCAACGGAAGACCATCTTCCCCAGACATCTCCATTTGTTCACTGGACTTACTTTCTCAAGTCTCATGGAAAACAATACCATCTGGGAGCTCCGACCATCTACCCATCGTAATCGTCCTTGAGGGTTCCAACTATATCCGTACGCACAGGAAAGTCTCCTCCACCAACTTCGGAAAAGCGAACTGGAAATTGTTTGAACAGCTCGTTGAAGAAAAGTCATACACGACACCTCTTCCCGCCCCCCTTCCCGCCCAAGCTGAGCCCTTCTTCCGGAAGATCCTGTTATCTGCAGCCGCCAGCTCCATTCCACGCGGTCGCATCAAGAAGAGAAACGTTGCCTTAACACATCCGAGATTGAATGACCAAACGAGACGCTTTACGAGAATCAGGCCCATCAAGCCAAGAAATCAGCACCATCAACATGAACATCAGACGAGGACAGAAACAAAAGGGACATCTGGAGAAACTTCATAGAGACCTTTGATCCCAAACTAGACAGCAAGAAACTGTGGAAAACTATCAAGATGCTGAATGATAAAGGACGTCCCCCAAACTGCGCCATCGACTTCAGAAAAGGACCCCTCACATCCTCCTTAGAAATCGCGAACTAGTTCAACAAACGCTTCACACGCCCAGTCGCCTCCAAAAAAAAAGGAAAATCGGAAAACCATGAAGAAAGTTCACAACATCCACGCGAAAGATTTTGTCGAGTACTCAGAGGCCGCAGTGAAATCAGCTATTAAGAAGACAAAGAAATCAACAGCCCTCGGACCGGACGGACTCGCTCCAATACTCTTCCATTATCTCTATTATCTCTTCCATATACTCCCTCAGCTCTGGCAGAATTCCCATGATTTGAAAATCTTCAGTCACTCTCCCACTCCTGAAAGCAGGAAAAGAGGCAACGGATGGACCAGGATACCGACCGATCTCCTTACTCTCATCGATGGCGAAAATCATAGAACGACTTCTATTGGAAGAACTCAAGCCGTACGTAAGAGTAGCTGAGCACCAGCATGGATTCACCACAGGAAGATCCACCACCTCTGATCTCCTCACTCATTCAAAAGACGTAGCTGCAGGTTTTAACGCGAAGAGACCAGCCAAACGTACAGTGACGTCAAAGGCCTTCGACAGCATAGACATAGCGGTACTCATATATCTCGTCCTACAAACTGACGCTCCAAACTTCGCGAAAAAATGGCTGGCATCGTACCTCAGAGGACGAACATCCTTCCGCGACGTCCTCTCGAGCTCATCCCTGATCAGAAGCGGAGTTCCTCAAGGCAACGTACTCTCACCGCTTCTTTTCAATTTATATCTTAGCGATCTTTCGAACAACGATCCAAACATCAAAACCGTCTCTTATGCTGATGATATAACGCTATGAGCGTCAGATCCAAGCATTTCCACTGCCTCGCTACACATACGATCCGGTCTCTCACACATAGAAAAGTTCATCCACGATCGTGGACTATCTATTTCTCCTGCCAAAAGTCAGCTTCTACTTTTTTATTACCCAAGTTTGAGGGTATTGCCTCCACGCTGATGATGCTTTAATAAAGCGAAACGTCCGTGTCTATTCCATCACAACCTACACCGCATCGTTATATCTGGCACGAAAAAGATTCTAAATATCAACTTCTACTCTTCACACCTTACAGCAAAGAGTACAAGACTATCCTAGACGTCTCGAACGGAGGTCAGAGCGTTCCCACCGTGAATACCGCCAAAATCCTTGGAGTTACATATGATTCTATGTTCACATTCAGTCATCATGCGAAAGACATAGCAGGCCAAATGTCGCTACGTAACAATGTACTGAAGGCGGTAGCCGGCAGTACATGGGGCAATAAAAGGAGACACTCCGTCTCACGTACAAGGCCATTTGCCAATCCATCTACGGCTACGCAGCTCCAGCCTGGGCCAACTTTCTTTCCGCCTCAGCACATGCCAAAAATCAAAGAGGACAGAACAATGACCTGTGTATCGTAACAGGAAACCATAAAATGGCCAGCGTCGACCACATACATGCAGAAGCTAAATTAATGAGATCGAAGTCGCACCTTCACATGCTATCAGCCCAATACTTGGCAAGGACCTTAAACCCAAGTCACTTCCATCACGAATTATTTCTCCAAGGACCCCCACCACGCAACATGAAAGCTGATCTTTACATCGCATTCAGAAGCAATGTTGGAAGAGCCCTGTCGGAAACAGCAGAGAAGAACAACGGGAAAAGCGTCGCCAACCGAGTCCACACAAACAGGGTATTAGAAGAAAAGGAAACCATCCGAGGTCCAGTCATACTGGGCGGCCGACCACCACCGGACATAAATGAAGAAGAAGTGGACCTCTCCAGAAACGCACGCTACACGCTAAGCCAACTCCGCTCAGGCTACACCAGGTACACCAATCACTACTTACACCGTGTCGCGACGGAGGTCACCTACACGCGGTGCGACTGTGGACGACGCTACATGGCGTCGGACCCAATGGACCTCCAAAACAAAACTTCCCAATGGAATCTCCCGAAAGGGACAACGAGGACGGCTTCCCCCGAAACCTCATTTTTTCTAACACGGATCAGAAAGACCCAGCGTCTCTGATCCGAATACTCCTCCAAATCGCTGGTATCGAGACTAACCCAGGCCCTAGATGGCCTTGTTCTGTATGCTCTCTTAACGCGCCTTCGAATTGTGTTAATTGTAGCAAATGTAAGAAATGGGTACATTTCCGCTGTTCCAACCTTAACAATCTTAATGATTGGAACCCCCAATGGAGATGTCGAATTTGTGAGAGAGCCCCGATCCAGCAGACTGCCTCCCAGACGGTAGCTAACCTGAGTATAATCCAATGGAACGCTAATGGACTTAGAGCCCGATTAACCGAGCTAGAGGACCTTTTACATGAGTTGAATGTTCACGTAGCACTCATCCAAGAAACCAAAATGGATGCTAGTATTCCATCTCCCAACATCGTAGGATACACGATCATAAGAAAAGACCGCTCCAACTCCGGAGGTGGCCTTGCGATACTAGTCAAAGAGAATATACGCTATGCTAACGTGACTTCCCCAGCGACGGACCAGACAGCCGAAACACTCAGCGTGGACGTGCCAACTGACCAAGGAACCATAAGAAACTGCAACATATACATCCCACCTCGATCGTCCTGCCCCAACTCATACGCGCCGAACTTCAGCCGACTCCTAACACAGAAGAAACCTCTCATTGTCGGCGGAGACTTCAACGCACACAATAAAGTTTGGAGTGAAGGTACGGAGGACAGCAGAGGAGATGAACTATGTGACTTTATTGACGACAGCGATCTTGTATGTCTCAACAACTCAAAGATGCCCACAAGACAAAAAGCATCACCAGACATCCCTTTCGCCTCGAACGACATAGCCATCGACTGCAACTGGTCAACAATAAACAGAATGAACTCTGACCACCTCCCATGCCTGATTGACGTCGACACAGCCATCCAACATCTCAAACGCACGTAGTTATACAAACTATAACAAAGCGAACTGGAAGGGCTTCGAAAGGGATATCAACAAGATTCTCATGGATTTCCCATTCACCGGCAACTCAATTCAGATGCACAAATTCCTGACCGCCACCTTGACCAAAGCGGCGAAAAACAACAATCCCCGTGGAAAGGTGCCAAAATACACGCCTCACTTGAGCGAAGATGTGAAGAAACTGATTTCAGAATGGGACCAAATGAGAAGGGACAATCCTACGGACCCCTCACTCCCCTCAATAATGGCCGAAATTTCCTTCCGCATCAACCTCGAAAAGAGGAAGGCTTGGGAAAAGTACATATCTGAAATAAACCACAACGAACCGGGCAACAAACTCTGGAAAACGATAAAGGCTATCGACGGCAAATCAATAAAACCGACGCACTTGACCATCATCCACGAAGGGAAAGTCTATGCCCAACATCAGCCTCAAACGCTTTTGCTAGAAAATTAGCCAAACGAGCCCCTAAAGAGGTCGACAAATCAGCAAGAAGCACAACGCGACTAATAAAAGGCCTCAAACGGACAGACGCTCCCCAAATTTCCCTGGCACAGATCGAAGAAGCAAT
Source organism: Allodiplogaster pararmata (assembly GCA_964056735.1). Taxonomy (NCBI): domain Eukaryota; kingdom Metazoa; phylum Nematoda; class Chromadorea; order Rhabditida; family Diplogasteridae; genus Allodiplogaster; species Allodiplogaster pararmata. The sequence continues at coordinate 42,160,263 of OZ057405.1, forward strand.
CAAGAAAACCAAAGGTTCCAAATGCCCAGACAGTGAAGGCATCTGCCCTCTACTACTCAAAATGGCCGGTGAAAACTTCAGAAAGTGCCTCTGCATCCTCTTCAATGACACGCTGCAAACCGGTATTATCCCGTCCAGATGGAAAGATGCAAGAGTGATAATGTTACCTAAACCAGGAAAGGACTCGAGCAACCTGAACGGCTATAGACCAATATCAATATTATCACCTATAGCCAAGACATTCGAACGGGTCTTATTACCATTCCTGGCGGAAGGCTTTCAAATCGCTGACTGGCGACATGGATTCCGCAAAGAGCACTCGACCACTACCGCACTCCTGGAAATAACCGGGAAAATAACAAACGGCTTCAATCGGAAACCATCCCCGGACCGCACTCTCATGGTCGCCCTTGACCTCACTGCAGCATATGACTTAGTGAACATATCCCTCCTCTGCAAGAAACTCACTGAAACGAATATGCCAAGAGCCATCGTCCGATGGATGTCCAGCTACCTAAGAGGCCGTACAATCAAGGTAGATTTCCAAGGAAAAAGCAGTCGACGTCTCACATGCAGATCTGGTGTCCCACAAGGAGCATTGCTCAGCCCCCTCTTATTCAATCTCTACATAAACAACCTCCCGCAACCCACAGGAAACACGCAGATGACAGCCTACGCCGACGACATATCGATTCTCTCCTCAAGCCCCTGTATTGAAACCTGTGAAGATCAGATCAACCACTTCCTACCGAAACTCGTAGAAGAATTGGAACAACGAAAAATGATCATATCCAAGGAAAAGACTACGGTCACTCTTTTCACAACTCATACAGGCGAATGTAAAAAAGAACCCAAGGTAGAAATCCATGGAACCCTTTTGCCGACAACTAAAACACCCAAAATACTCGGTGTCGTCTTAGACCAACTCGGCACCTTCAGACAACATACAGAATACCTTAAACAGAGAACGGCCAAAAGACTGAATATACTACGTGCCCTCGGAGGAAGAACATGGGGCCAACAGAAAAACACCCTTCTTGCAACCTACAAAACAATGACCAGATCCGTTCTCAACTACGCCGCACCAATTTACTCCCCTGAATTGGCCGAGACGAACTGGAAAAAACTACAGGCAAACCAAAATAAAGCAATACGGATAGCAACAGGAAACCTAGCAATGGCCGGCACAGAGCACTTAGCTCTAGAAAGCGAAATTTTACCCATAAAGGAGCACAACACGATGCTTACCAAGCAATTCGTTGCAAGAGCAAGACTCCTCCCAAACCACCCCTCCCATCGCCGATGCATGGAACCCAAACCACCTAGAACTATTCGTAAACATGCCAAGGACTTAGAAATGATGTCAGTAGACAGTGATCAGAAAGCCGCACTGAAAAGAATACATACTGAGACTGTTAGAAATTTTCATTAGCTCCTGTTCCCCTAACCCAGTTCTAGGTAAGAAACCTCCCAGAATCCATAAATCAACGAATCAACTTCCCAGGGAACAACAAATAACATTATCGCAACTACGTAGTGGCTATGCAAGTTCCCTTAACAGCTACCTACACAGAATAGGAGCTGCCCAATCACCTCTTTGCCCAAAATGTTTAGAAGAGCCACATACAACTAGTCATTTATTCTCGTGTCGCTGTGACCACACACTTTTAAGAAGTATAGATTTGTGGAATAGCCCGACGTATGTTGTTAAGTTCTTATACCAGTGATTCCTTTCTCTCTCTCTCAAAAAAAATAAATAAATAAAAATAAAAATAAAAATAAGGGGAAAAAAAACCCAAATAAACCCCGAGAGAGAAAGAGAAATAAATGTAATTAGATAAATGATGTAAGTAAGGTTATTGTTCTGAGCCATGTCAAAGAAAACCTCGTCTACCCAGCCGGAGACCTACGGCGGGCAATCTACTACTACTACTACTACTACTTACACCGGAGCGATGACTACCTGACTGCTGCCCAGACTGTCTCAATGGACCTAACGACGTAGCCCATCTCTTCAAATGCGCTAGACGTCCAACAAGACTCAACTTGGAAGATCTCTGGATGAAACCAAAAGAAGTAGCTCCATTTCTGAGACTATTGTGAAGGGAAGAAGTAAAGAAAAAAATAAGAGAAGAGAGAGAGGGAGAGAGCGGCTCTCCATAGCCGACTCTCTTCGATGCGAGACGTTTGCGGGCAACAACAACAACAAGAGTTAGACATGAAAAAAGAGAGAGAGAGAAAGAGAGAGTATATCACAGATCGATAATCAATGAGTGAATGGGCGGACCGCAAAGAGATCATCCAAAACCCTCGCTCCCTTGTCTTCAGAGGCAGGTTCTTGTAGGGGCGAGGTGTTCCGCAAACAGAGAAGATGATCTCGGGCATCGCCCCAGCCTCCGTTCTCCTTTGACGGCTTCAACATCCGCCTCGACACCTTGAAAGCCCGTTACTTTAGAAAAGACTGCCAATTATGTTTCGCTAACCCTTTTTGATATCTCAATGGATGTGAAAGAAACGTCTACTTAAAAAAAAACACTTATGATTTAAAAAAATTCTACCTAATCTGATACGTCCAACCTATTTTAGTGAAACGCCTACTTTTTTGAAAGAAACGTCTACCTAAATAAGTGACACGCCGACCTACTATTTCAATGAAACTTCTACCAAAAAAATGGAACTTCTACCTTTCTTGTGACACGTCAACCTAACTTTGAAAACAATAACTGGCATTGTAAATAAAATACAAAAAAATATGTTTTACTGAGAAATGAACGTGCTTGCATTTCTCATCTTTGTGGGCGTGTCAGTGAAAAAATCACTTAAAGAAGTAAAGATATTGCTTTTTCTTGTGTAATTAGAAGATTGCTTGTCATTTTCTCGCGCCCTATTTTCTCCTTGTTCATCCGCGCCCTATTTTCTCCTTGTTCATCCGCGCCCTATTTTCTCCTTGTTCATCCGCGCCCTATTTTCTCCTTGTTCATCCGCGCCCTATTTTCTCCTTGTTCATCCGCGCCCTATTTTCTCCTTGTTCATCCGCGCCCTATTTTCTCCTTGTTCATCCGCGCAAATTTGAATTCATATTGAAATAGCAGCAGAGCTTACTTGGTTTCTAAGGTTTGTGAAATAAGTTTTAAAATGTTTAACTTCAGAAAAATGCTCTGAGTTCTAGCTTTAAAGCAGAAATATTGAGTGAGATTCATCAGAGAAAGTCATCCGCGAGAGGGGCATCAAGAGCTGATTAGTACCGAAGGATCTCATTGGTGAATTTAGCTCCGTAACAACGCTTCTCAATGAGTGTTTCTTTATTTTAGTTATTCCATCTCGTCTTCTACGGGCCCCTCCAACCCCCTGTTGTGCCCTTTTCCCCCTTTAGGACGCTTCTCCGTCTATCCCCGTCCCCTTTTTTCTAGGCAGCCCCCCTTATTCCTCTAGGGCCTCCTAACAAAAAAAGGTGGAAGTTTCACTGCTTTACGTAGACGTTTTTTTCAAAAAAGTAGAAGTTTTTTTTTATCCAAAAAGGTACACGTGTCACTTAATCAGGTAGACGTTTCATCCCAACCATCCTTCTCACCGCATCTGCACTGAAGTAAAACCTCCCAGGGCAATCAGAAAGCACGCCCAACATAGCATTAAGTGATTCGGACTACAAAGTGGCCCTCAGAAAAATACACACGGAGACCGTTAGAAATTTTCTCAGAAATAGTCGACCCAACCCAGTTCTGGGCACAAAACCCCCTAGAATACATAAGTCCACGTCCCAACTATCCAGAGAGAATCAGATGACTCTGTCCCAATTACGTAGCGACCACTCTAGTTTCCTTAACAGTTACCTGCATCGTATAGGGGCCAGTGAATCTCCCCTCTGCCCACTGTGTAAGAAAGAGCCGCATACTTCCAGAGATATTTTTTCGTGTCGCTGTAGCCCCACTTCACTTAGCCCTATCGACCTTTGGTATAGGCCGCACTCGGTTGTTGTTTTCATGTTCAATTAAATCTCTCCAAAAAAAATATAAAAAAAAGAAACAAAAAACAAAAAAAAAGATAAAGAAAGAAAAAAATGAAGAGTAAAAAAAAAGAGAGAAGGGAGAGAGAGTGGGCTTACAACGGTGGAGGGTCGAGAGCTTTAACGACTTTCTCCAGTGTTTCGCGAAGGAAGATTTACCCGTTGGGCAAGACAACAACAACGTTTCATTGAAATTGCTAGACGTATAATTAGCGTCCCCCGTCTGGTTTTTTTCTTCCCATTCATGACTTATGCCCATGTCCGAGCATGGAATAATGGTAGTGTGTTCGACTATTGTGCAGAGTCCCGAGTTCGACTCCCACCCCGGACAGATCCACCCAAACCAAGGGGGTTAAGAAATGTTGGTAGTGCTCATGTACGAATCTGACTCTCCCCACTGCTGCTAATAATACAAGCAGTGATCTAGCAGGCAGCCACTGGTTCTACCAAGATAGGTCTGTCCTGCATCTCAAGGGAGCGCGTACCCTGCCGCGAGACGGGAACAAGCGCGAAGAAGATTATTATTATTTATTCATGACCTATGCCTGTAAAACATGTTTAGGTCACTCTAAATTAGTTTTTTTTTTCAACGTGAAGTTCACTATTTCAGTTCAAGTCTCAAGAAACATAGTCTTCATTATATAATCATAACAATCTTCCTCGCGCTGGTTCCCGCCTCGCGGCAGGGTACGTACTCCCTTGGGGTGCGGGACAGACCTATTCTGCTAGAACCAGTGGCTGCCCGCTGGTTCAACATTTGATCACACTTTCATTATGCCACGCCCGGATATAAACATAGTCTTCATCATTGTTGTTTAATAAAAGTGTGGAAACATCACAGTGAACTTTTATATAGTAAACTTACAAAGATAAAAGTGTAGTAGCGTATTATTAACTTCTCACCTCAGTGACTTTTAGTGTCTTCGGGAAAAGTCGCTTTTCGTGTTCTTCGAACAATTTTGCGGCAGCTGCTGCCGCGTTGTGCACGGCGCATCGGTGAGTGTGCACGCCACAGTCTCCAACGTGCAGAACACGCGGAGCCTGAAATTCTTCACCTCTATAAAATGTTCCTTGTTCACTTTTAGTACAGGGTGGTCCATAAATAGTGTTACAAATTGGAATTGTTATACCTTTTTTCAAAGCAGAGAAAATCATCTCAAATTAACATATTTTATCAACAACATAAATGTCAACATTCACGCGAAAGTTCAGCTCAAACTATCGTCTTTTGCTCGAACTACAGCTCGAAGTCTCTTTGGGAACGCCTCTACCACTGTACGGAGGTATTCGACTCCGATGTTGTCCCATTCTGCCTGAAGGGCATTCTTCAGGGAATCAATATTTGAGTGGGAGCGAGAGTTGACCTTGGACTCCAAGTAGGCTCAAACGGAATAATCCAGCGGGTTCAGGTCGGGTGATGAGGCCGGCCATTTTGATGTTGTAATGAAGCCGGGAAAACTTTCCTTGCACCACGTTTGGACCTTTTTAGCTTTGTGGGCTGGTGCTGAGTCTTGTTGAAAGGTCCATGTCCTCTGATTGAAATGCGATTGAGACCATGGATGGAGCACGTCTTGCAGAACATGTTCAGGTAGTATTCCGTGTCGATCTTGACGCCTTTCTCGACAAAAACAAGCGGTGTTTTTCCTGTGGCGCAGACCATGACTTGAGTTGGATGTGCACTGCGTTGGACCGTTCTACCCTTGCTATCGGTTTGCTCTGCGTCCTTCGCAAGCACTCTGACGTTTTTTGAGTTGTGGACTTCTTCCACGGTGAACAGCTTTTCGTCAGAGGACACCATATTGAAATGTTCGCCTAGCTGCGTACGGCGAAGACGGTCGCGACATCTTTTGACTCTTCCCGACTTGTTGCGAGCCGACAGAAAAGCGGCCTTCCGTGTACGATACGACCTGAGTCCCAGCTCCTCCGTGACTATTCGTTTCAATGAAGTTCGGCTCATCGGGAGCTGCTGCGCCATCTGTCTGATGCTTCGTCGTGAATTTCGGTTGATCCGACTCCGAACGTTTTCGATGAGTGGTGTCGTGCGAACAGTGCGAGGACGACCTCGCCTTGGACGGTCCAAAGATGTGCCAAGCTCCTCGAATCTTTTGATCGCTCGATACACTGTCATGCGAGGCAGGCGAAGCGTTTCAGCAATGCGAGTAGGAGCGTGGCCAAGAGTGTGTAGGCGAATGATCGCAATGCGCAAGCGATTCGACGCTGTCATTACCCTAAACATCGATGGAATCAATCGCAACTCACTTGACACGTACTAAAAAAAACGGGGGATCAGGAAAACGAGAAAAAAAGACCGCTACGTGCGGTCACTTTCCCAGGAAATGTTTTCGAAAATTTGTAACTTTATTTATGGACCACCCTGTAGTTTAATGAGCTAAGAGAGTGAATGATAGAGAGAGATATGAGTGAGAGAGAGATAGGAGTTGCATGAACTTGAAATTCTAAGCATGAGACCAGAATAGCAATCAATTGAATCATTAGTACAAGTTCATTCATTCAGTAAGTGAATGCTAGCTGAATGCGAGTATATGTATATGTCTTACAGAAAGCATTTACATTTTTTTGATTTTTTTTATTAACTTTTCTTCAACTACGTGTACTCAACAACTGCTTTTCTACTATTTAGAAAGCAAATACAAGGTGAATATACTGAGAGAAAAAAAAATCGTGGGGCGGAACTGAACACAGCCTTCTATCTCTCTTACCGGGATTGAACTCAGCCTTCTCTCTCTCTTACCGGGATTGAACCCAGCCTTCTCTCACTTACCGGGATTTAACTCAGCCTTCTCTCTCTCTTACCGGGATTGAACTCAGCCTTCTCTCTCTCTCTTACCGGAATTGAACCCAGCCTTCTCTCACTTACCGGGATTTAACTCAGCCTTCTCTCTCTCTTACCGGGATTGAACTCAGCCTTCTCTTTCTCTTACCGGGATTGAACCCAGCCTTCTCTCTCTTACCGGGATTTAACTCAGCCTTCTCTCTCTCTCTCTCTTACCGGAATTGAACCCAGCCTTCTCTCTCTCTCTCTCTTACCGGGATTGAACTCAGCCTTCTCTCTCTCTCTCTTACCGGGATTCAACTCAGCCTTCTCTCTCTCTCTTACCGGGATTGAACTCAGCCTTCTCTCTCTCTTACCGGGATTGAACCCAGCCTTCTCTCTCTCTCTTACCGGGATTGAACCCAACCTTCTCTCACTTACCGGGATTTAACTCAGCCTTCTCTCTCTCTTACCGGGATTGAACTCAGCCTTCTCTTTCTCTTACCGGGATTGAACCCAGCCTTCTCTCTCTCTTACCGGGATTGAACTCAGCCTTCTCTCTCTCTTACCGGGATTGAACCCAGCCTTCTCTCACTTACCGGGATTTAACTCAGCCTTCTCTCTCTCTTACCGGGATTGAACTCAGCCTTCTCTTTCTCTTACCGGGATTGAACTCAGCCTTCTCTCTCTCTTAACGGGATTGAACTCAGCCTTCTCTCTCTCTTACCGGGATTGAACTCAGCCTTCTCTCTCTCTTACCGGGATTGAACCCAGCCTTCTCTCGCTTACCGGGATTTAACTCAGCCTTCTCTCTCTCTTACCGGGATTGAACCCAGCCTTCTCTCTCTCTTACCGGGATTGAACCCAGCCTTCTCTCACTTACCGGGATTTAACTCAGCCTTCTCTCTCTCTCTTACCGGGATTGAACTCAGCCTTCTCTCTCTCTTACCGGGATTGAACCCAGCCTTCTCTCTCTCTTACCGGGATTGAACTCAGCCTTCTCTCTCTCTTACCGGGATTGAACCCAGCCTTCTCTCACTTACCGGGATTTAACTCAGCCTTCTCTCTCTCTTACCGGGATTGAACCCAGCCTTCTCTCTCTCTTACCGGGATTGAACTCAGCCTTCTCTCTCTCTTACCGGAATTGAACCCAGCCTTCTCTCACTTACCGGGATTTAACTCAGCCTTCTCTCTCTCTTACCGGGATTGAACTCAGCCTTCTCTTTCTCTTACCGGGATTAAACCCAGCCTTCTCTCTCTTACCGGGATTTAACTCAGCCTTCTCTCTCTCTCTCTCTTACCGGGATTGAACCCAGCCTTCTCTCTCTCTCTCTTACCGGGATTGAACTCAGCCTTCTCTCTCTCTCTCTTACCGGGATTCAACTCAGCCTTCTCTCTCTCTCTTACCGGGATTGAACTCAGCCTTCTCTCTCTCTCTCTTACCGGGATTGAACTCAGCCTTCTCTTTCTCTTACCGGGATTGAACCCAGCCTTCTCTCTCTCTTACCGGGATTGAACTCAGCCTTCTCTCTCTCTTACCGGGATTGAACCCAGCCTTCTCTCACTTACCGGGATTTAACTCAGCCTTCTCTCTCTCTTACCGGGATTGAACTCAGCCTTCTCTTTCTCTTACCGGGATTGAACTCAGCCTTCTCTCTCTCTTAACGGGATTGAACTCAGCCTTCTCTCTCTCTTACCGGGATTGAACTCAGCCTTCTCTCTCTCTTACCGGGATTGAACCCAGCCTTCTCTCACTTACCGGGATTTAACTCAGCCTTCTCTCTCTCTTACCGGGATTGAACCCAGCCTTCTCTCTCTCTTACCTGGATTGAACCCAGCCTTCTCTCACTTACCGGGATTTAACTCAGCCTTCTCTCTCTCTTACCGGGATTGAACTCAGCCTTCTCTCTCTCTTACCGGGATTGAACCCAGCCTTCTCTCTCTCTTACCGGGATTGAACTCAGCCTTCTCTCTCTCTTACCGGGATTGAACCCAGCCTTCTCTCACTTACCGGGATTTAACTCAGCCTTCTCTCTCTCTTACCGGGATTGAACCCAGCCTTCTCTTTCTCTTACCGGGATTGAACTCAGCCTTCTCTCACTTACCGGGATTGAACCCAGCCTTCTCTCACTTACCGGGATTTAACTCAGCCTTCTCTCTCTTACCGGGATTGAACCCAGCCTTCTCTCTCTCTTACCGGGATTGAACCCAGCCTTCTCTCACTTACCGGGATTTAACTCAGCCTTCTCTCTCTCTTACCGGGATTGAACTCAGCCTTCTCTCTCTCTTACCGGGATTGAACCCAGCCTTCTCTCTCTCTTACCGGGATTGAACTCAGCCTTCTCTCTCTCTTACCGGGATTGAACCCAGCCTTCTCTCACTTACCGGGATTTAACTCAGCCTTCTCTCTCTCTTACCGGGATTGAACTCAACCTTCTCTTTCTCTTACCGGGATTGAACTCAGCCTTCTCTCTCTCTTACCGGGATTGAACTCAGCCTTCTCTCTCTCTTACCGGGATTGAACCCAGCCTTCTCTCACTTACCGGGATTTAACTCAGCCTTCTCTCTCTCTTACCGGGATTAAACTCAGCCTTCTCTTTCTCTTACCGGGATTGAACACAGCCTTCTATCTCTCTTACCGGGATTGAACTCAGCCTTCTCTCTCTCTTACCGGGATTGAACTCAGCCTTCTCTCTCTCTTACCGGGATTGAAATCAGCCTTCTCTCTCTCTTACCGGGAATGAACCCAGCCTTCTCTCACTTACCGGGATTTAACTCAGCCTTCTCTCTCTCTTACCGGGATTGAACTCAGCCTTCTCTTTCTCTTACCGGGATTGAACCCAGCCTTCTCTCTCTTACCGGGATTTAACTCAGCCTTCTCTCTCTCTCTCTCTCTCTTACCGGGATTGAACCCAGCCTTCTCTCTATCTCTCTCTCTCTTACCGGGATGGAACTCAGCCTTCTCTATCTTACCGGGATTGAACTCAGCCTTCTCTCTCTCTCACCAGGATTGAACTCAGCCTTCTCTCTCTCTCTTACCGGGATGGAACTCAGTCTTCTCTCTCTCTTACCGGGATTGAACTCAGCCTTCTCTCTCTCTCTTACCGGGATTGAACCCAGCCTTCTCTCACCTACCGGGATTGAACTCAGCCTTCTCTCTCTCTTACCGGGATGGAACTCAGCCTTCTCTCTCTCTTACCGGGATTGAACTCAGCCTTCTCTCTCTCTTACCGGGATTGAACTCAGCCTTCTCTCTCTCTTACCAGGATTGAACTCAGCCTTCTCTCTCTCTTACCGGAAGCCAGCACAAGCAGGGGTTAAATGGTTACCGTAACAGCTATGTTGGCGCATACATGTTCGCGCCGAGAATGATATACAGTATCTTCTCCTTCCGTTCTTTTTTACTTTTTCTCTACTCCTCTTTTCAATCTTTTTGACTCTCTCCATCCCTTTTCCAACTCGCTCGGCGCGTACAAACATGCCTTCGACATGTGTCATTCAACGTCTGAGCACAACCGAAGCAAAAGTACCTTTGTGAAAATGACTCGTAGCCTTTGTGGAAGACACTTCACTGAGATTTGCAGCAGAGACCAATCCCAGTTGTAGTCATCCCAAGTGCAGAAAAGCTCAAATTTACTTACTTCATCATATTATCCAAGGTTTGCCATAATAGTAGTGCATCTTTCTATCTAACTCTGATACTTGATTTAGACTTTCCCAACCAGAAGATCCACCATGACCGGGGGTCAAATGGTGATATTCGATTAAATGTCAACGCTCCTTTCGACCTTTGACGGCTCACTGGTTGTTACATTACTACTTTCATTTCTTTATTCCAAGCACATGAGATATCATGAAAACACAAACAAGAACAAAGTTAAATGCATGGACTTTCTTCTAAGTGGCGGTGTTTAGGGGTTGCGGTATAGATGAAAAAGGGGGGGGGTGATATACTTAAAATCTAAAATTATATTAGTCACGAACGAAAGGTTTAGGTAATATCTTTAGGAAGAGATAATAAGTGTTTTTTGAAACTAGCAGTATTAGGTGTACTGACGATCTCAAAAGGTAATGAATTCCATACTGATAGCTGGCGAGAAACACATGTAGAAATCGAACATTTGCTAATATTATGAGGTGTTTTCATTTTTATTACTTTCATCTTTATTTCTGGTTTCACAAGACTGTTCTTAAACCATAAGGAGAACTCTCACATGAATCCTTTTCGCTTGCGGAAAAAAGCCAATTTTCTCGGCTTTTACAGCTGTTACTAAAAAAATTCGCTTACAGCGGCATCTGTATCATTTTCGGACGCTTTGAAAAACCCTATAACCCGAATGTAAATGATTAAGAAATATCAGCTGTGCATGCACTTCTCTTACTCCTTATTCCCCCTGCTACACACCTAAACATAGGGAATTTGAGGGGGGACCCTCATGCCTTTTTCTTACTCCTCAGTCGCCCTCCTAATTACAGGGGATTTGAGTGGGACCCTCATGCCCTTCTCGTACTCCTCAGTCCCCCTGCTACTTACAGGGGATTTAAGGGGGACCCTCCCTTCTCGCTCACCTTCGCATCCTCTAAGACTTATTCCTCCTCACCGCATCAATAAGACCTCTTTATCGACATGTGTTTCCCGTCAAATGTCTGTTTGGAACTCTCTTCCATTTGATGTTATCAACGAAGCTAGTTGCCTTAAATTTAGAAATCGACTTATTTCGTTGCCTGTGAATGTGATTGTGCCAGTTAGTCTTGTTTCTGATACTTAATTAAAATTTGTAATTTTTCAACAACAGTATCACAGCCCCTTTTTTTCTTCCCCTTTACACACCGCCACTAAGCTTTATATGTAATGTAGTCCATGCATCCCTCTGTTTATCAGTAATTTGTTTTTTTCTTAAATACCTCCTTGCTTGGAATAAAGAAGGAATGAATGAACCTTGCTGCAGTTCTTGATCTTGGCCCAAGTGTCCGCCCGGAGTGCCATGCCCATGTTGTGCTTGGAGGAGAACCAAGGATGCACGCCAAGTCGGTCGATGTCAGTCCCGTACTTGTTGTAGGATTTCAGGTAGAAGCCCAACGAGATCAGCTCACATGTTGCACAATGTCTGCACACATTCTTTTTTGGGTATCACTATTGTTTGGTTAAAAAAAACCTGGACTTGTCTCAAACTGAAAAGCGACCACTCATTCGAACCAAGAGCGCGGAATAATGAAGAGAGAGTTTGAGATGATACGCAAACAAAAGATATTGGACAATAGAGGTCAGGACAGTGGAGACTTGTTCTGTTGTACAGAACTGGATAAAACCTAGCCATTGCACTTTTTTCCGAAAGCCAGTGATATGCCACTACATTACTGAGGACACATTCCTACTTCATCACATATGTAATTTGTTGTATGGACCTTAAAATGTGCATTATCATGTGTGCGTGTGTAGCTCAGTGGGGAGAGCATTCGCCCGGAATGCGAAAGTTCACGGGTTCGGTTCCCGTCACACCACACGATTTTTGCACAAGTTTCTACGAAAAATCCGCTTCTCTGCTCGGTGTAACAATCCGTTGCTTGAGATCAACGAGGAGTAGAGAATACTCGTTTCTACAAATTGTTCCTGAATGTGGAAGTGGCGTCCTGTAGAGATCGAATCAATATTTACTCACTCAAATTCAAGATATTTTAGGCGACCAAAGAAGGGCTTAAACAATTTTCATTCATTCAAGTAAAGCGCAATGTAATGGAACCAACTCTGCCTTCTTCTCGATTATTTTGTTCAAAACATGCAAGAAGTCCGGCGACACGTAATGATCCTCCTCCAAAAGCAACACCCAACCCTCCAAGTTATGCGGCTCCACGATCGATTCGAACACGTAGTTCATCTTCAATCAGGCTTCAGTTCTTGTTTTGTATAAATGATTATGGGAATAAGTAGAATAAGTATTGGCATAGAATGATAATCTATATTTTTTGTCGCTTATTCGGCAGGATGAGCCCCCCTACCTCTTCTGAGATGAGATACAGACGTAACCTAGAAGAGCCGATGCTTGCTTTCTGAACAAATGCTAGTGTGCATATCAACAGTGCGTAACTTTTGTACAAGCGCTATCAACATCTCTTGATCTATCAAGTTTAGGTTAACCTTTCCGGGGAAGAGGACGAATACCTCTCGTGCAATATTCGTCCACACCACCATTATTAAGTACTCGAACCAAGTTATCGAAAACATGGTCAAAATGTGAGCTAATACGGGCAAGTATAAGTCACTTGCAACGCAAAAAAGTGCTACTCAATGGAGAGAGGGTTCAAAATAATTAGAAGCGAGCGAGAAGTGAAGGGCAGGGAAAAAAGAGAGATTCGATATTATGAGTGATGAAATATTATAATACTCACTCACTTCTTTTTTTTTTACAATCCTCACTCAAATAAGCACTCGTTTTACCGTTTTTCATTGTACGAGGAATACAAGATAATTATGCAGACGAGAAACTTATAACAACAAGACGAGCGAGGAACTGAAAGATCTTTGAGAATCCCTGGACTTCGAAGAACGAGAAAGTGAAGAGAAAGCGAACGAGTATAGTATAATGGTTGATTTATGCTCTTTCGCCTTTTATATATAAAAGACCGGGTCCCATCTGAAGGTTTCCCGGCTGCGGTGCAAGTGAGAACGACAAAATCCACTGAATTAAACTGCTCCTAGCCAAACAATATCAAAAGAAATTTTCCATGGAACCTCTATAAATACCACAATAAAATGGGCGGGGCCAGAAAATACATTTGCTATCTTCTCGTGGCTTTCGCCGTCTTTTCAAGAGGAGGCTAGTCTTATGAGACTCATGATACCAACCTTCCACCACCAGTGATGCTTGATCTGTGTGAATTTGGCTACCCGAAAGTTGCCATATTTGTCCGGTGTTTCCCAGTTTTGGCATCGCATTGTTTCCGCTCTGTGATAAAAAATCAATGGTTTACTCGTACTTTCTAATGGAAGAACTCGGTTTCTATGTTAGGAGTATCTCTGTTACTACATATTACGAGAAGCTTACCTTTGAATGTTAATTTATTCTTGCTTTTGAGTCAACAAAAGAATCGGAAGAAAAAAAAACTTGTTGAGTCAAACAAACCCATGAAGTAAGAAAAAGTACTGAAGCTCATAAACCCTTGAAATTAAAAGATTCCCTAAGACTTACTTGTCCTTGGTAATCTTCTCTGGACAATCCCTCGGATCATGCCCTGGGAAAACTTGAGGGAAAAGCTGCATATTGTATGGATAGAAGATTTGGATTACCTGGAAGGTGCGATATTGGGAAAATACTTCGATTATCGATTCGATCGAATGTTCTAGTCCTACCTTCGTTTGGCAAAACCTCTGTTTCGAGCTATGGAGGATAGAAATTTTATTTGTCTCGAAGGCATATCCTTGGAATGCATATCCTTTGCCTGCTTAGCAAAGAAAGTTACTAATCCCGTGTGTTTTCCTCCATAATGAATGAATTGTGTTACAAGGCAGTCTACGTATTAACGAACTCCTGTTCCGAGAAGAATCTCATCTAATAATTTTCGAAAACTTTTCGCTTTGATTTTTTTCCGTAAAAAATAATTTTACTATCGCATGTGAAAGTTTATTTGAAAGATAATTATGAATAAACCCTTGCGAAGGTGATGTTCCGTACGAGGTTGTTGACTGACTCAACATTTATATCATGAGAAAAGACTAGCAGAGTTTCTTCTATGCCTCTCGCTTTCGAAAGAGTACGCACAAGATATTGAAGGTACTCCAGTCGAGAGTGCACCTGAGTTCGTCACATTTAAACCTCATTGAATTACATTAAAACATTGTAATGTTATAATCCTTATCTAGCATTATGACACCAAAACGACAAATTCATATTCTACCTTTTAATTTCTCAACATTCAACGTTCTAACTTTTACTAAATCAGAAACATGAAAGAACTGTGTTGATTTATATAAATTCTAACGTTTCATGTCGAGTGAATTATACAAAATACTCTAAGAAAATGAGATGCGCTATAGTTTTGGAAAGCATTGTACATTGATTAAAACGCGTATGAATAAATTATTCGCTACGGAAAATGAAGAGAGAAAGAACAGAATAATTTCTTGAGAGGAATCAGAAAGAGTCAAGAAGTATTCTTAGCACAGGAAAGCTATATTGGACAAAATATGTTATGAGTATTTTTCAGAACTAATTTTAAACTCGCTATGAATCACGACTGGATAATTCCGAATTAAAAAAAATGGCTTCTCTAATAGACTCGCCTGAATGAGAATGACGTGCTTCGCCTTCTCTACAGGTCCAAATCTTTCCACATTCAAGACAGTGTAGTGAGCATTCAAAAAGTTCACTGAATCGACGACGGCTCTTCCCGACAAAGAATCCAAGTTGTCAGCCAATTCTGAGAAACCGAACCGATCAAATTGGAATTATTAAAAACAACTTGGGCTGTTTATTCTCCTCTTTTTGGTATTTCGGCTGCAGATGTGGGCCAGTGTGTTTCTCTAAACCGCATCGAATATGAAATCTATGCGCTATCCAAAAACGCTAATCATAAAAATGCTGTGTTCTTTTACATCCTTTCTATCACATCACACTCTCGCGCACTCTTTGCCTAATGATTATAGATAGTGACATACATACATAGATAGCTCACCGAACCTGCAAAATTTCTCTCGATCGCCCGCCAAATCTCCTAGAAATTAATTTCACTTATCTCAAGTCACTAAAAACCGGCTATCTCTCTTCGCGCTTGTGTGATGCTTAGAAAATGCCTCATAAAGGCTAGGTTTAAACTTTGCGTGCATAATGAACATATTTTTTCGGACAATCGCCGAAGAGCGTGCTTCCAAAAAGCATGTGGACGTCATCGATGAGATTTTTTTTTTTGGTCGCGACGGAGGTCACCTACACGCGGTGCGACTGTGGACGACGCTACATGGCGTCGGACCCAATGGACCTCCAAAACAAAACTTCCCAATGGAATCTCCCGCAAGGGACAACGAGGACGGCTTCCCCCGAAACCTCATTTTTTCTAACACGGATCAGAAAGACCCAGCGTCTCTGATCCGAATACTCCTCCAAATCGCTGGTATCGAGACTAACCCAGGCCCAAGATGGCCTTGTTCTGTATGCTCTCTTAACGCGCCTTCGAATTGTGTTAATTGTAGCAAATGTAAGAAATGGGTACATTTCCGCTGTTCCAACCTTAACAATCTTAATGATTGGAACCCCCAATGGAGATGTCGAATTTGTGAGAGAGCCCCGATCCAGCAGACTGCCTCCCAGACGGTAGCTAACCAGAGGATAATCCAATGGAACGCTAATGGACTTAGAGCCCGATTAACCGAGCTAGAGGACCTTTTACATGAGTTTAATGTTCACGTAGCACTCATCCAAGAAACCAAAATGGATGCTAGTATTCCATCTCCCAATATCGTAGGTTACACGATCATAAGAAAAGACCGCTCCAACTTTGGAGGCGGACTTGCGATACTAGTCAAAGAGAATATTCGCTATGCTAACGTGACCTCCCCAACAACGGACCAGACAGCCGAAACACTCAGCGTGGACGTGCCAACTGACCCACCTCGATCGTCCTGCCACAACTCATACGCGCCGAACTTCAGCCGACTCCTAACAACACAATAAAGTCTGGAGTGAAGGTACGGAGGACAGCAGAGGAGATGAACTATGTGACTTCATTGACGACAGCGATCTTGTATTTCTCAACAACTCAAAGATGCCCACAAGACAAAAAGCATCACCAGACATCACTTTCGCCTCGAACGACATAGCCATCGACTGCAACTGGTCAACAATCAACAGAATGAACTCTGACCACCTCCCATGCCTGATTGACGTCGAAACACAGCCATCCAACATCTCAAACGCACGTTGTTATACAAACTATAACAAAGCGAACTGGAAGGGCTTCGAAAGGGATATCAACAAGATTCTCATGGATTTCCCATTCACCGGCAACTCAATTCAGATGCACAAATTCCTGACCGCCACCTTGACCAAAGCGGCGAAAAACAACATTCCCCGTGGAAAGGTGCCAAAATACACGCCTCACTTGAGCGAAGATGTGAAGAAACTGATTTCAGAACGGGACCAAATGAGAAGGGACAATTCTACGGACCCCTCACTCCCCTCAATAATGGCCGAAGTCTCCTTCCGCATCAACCTCGAAAAGAGGAAGGCTTGGGAAAAATACATATCTGAAATAAACCACAACGAACCGGGCAACAAACTCTGGAAAACGATAAAGGCTATCGACGGCAAATCAATAAAACCGACGCACTTGACCATCATCCACGAAGGGAAAAGTCTATGCCCAACATCAGCCTCAAACGCTTTTGCTAGAAAATTAGCCAAACGAGCCCCTAAAGAGGTCGACAAATCAGCAAGAAGCACAACGCGACTAATAAAAGGCCTCAAACGGACAGACGCTCCCCAAATTTCCCTGGCACAGATCGAAGAAGCCATCAAGAAAACCAAAGGTTCCAAATGCCCAGACAGTGAAGGCATCTGCCCTCTACTACTCAAAATGGCCGGTGAAAACTTCAGAAAGTGCCTCTGCATCCTCTTCAATGACACGCTGCAAACCGGTATTATCCCGTCCAGAAGGAAAGATGCAAGAGTGATAATGTTACCTAAACCAGGAAAGGACTCGAGCAACCTGAACGGCTATAGACCAATATCAATATTATCACCTATAGCCAAGACATTCGAACGGGTCTTATTACCATTCCCGGCGGAAGGCTTTCAAATCGCTGACTGGCAACATGGATTCCGCAAAGAGCACTCGACCACTACCACACTCCTGGAAATAACCGGGAAAATAACAAACGGCTTCAATCGGAAACCACCCCCGGACCGCACTCTCATGGTCGCCCTTGACCTCACTGCAGCATATCACCATACAGGCGAATGTAAAAAAGAACCCAAGGTAGAAATCCATGGAACCCTTTTGCCGACAACTAAAACACCCAAAATACTCGGTGTCGTCTTAGACCAACTCGGCACCTTCCGACAACATGCAGAATACCTTAAACAGAGAACGGCCAAGACTGAATATACTACGTGCCCTCGGAGGAAGAACATGGGGCCAACAGAAAAACACCCTTCTTGCAACCTACAAAACAATGACCAGATCCGTTCTCAACTACGCCGCACCAATTTACTCCCCTCAATTGGCCGAGAAGAACTGGAAAAAACTACAGGCAAACCAAAATAAAGCAATACGGATAGCAACAGGAAACCTAGCAATGGCCGGCACAGAGCACTTAGCTCTAGAAAGCGAAATGTTACCCATAAAGGAGCACAACACGATGCTTACCAAGCAATTCGTTGCAAGAGCAAGACTCCTCCCAAACCACCCCTCCCATCGTCGATGTATGGAACCCAAACCACCTAGAACTATTCGTAAACATGCCAAGGACTTAGAAATTATGCTAGTAGACAGTGTTCAGAAAGCCGCACTGAAAAGAATACATACTGAGACTGTTAGAAATTTCATTAGCTCCTGTTCCCCTAACCCAGTTCTAGGTAAGAAACCTCCCAGAATCCATAAATAAACGAATCAACTTCCCAGGGAACAACAAATAACATTATCGCAACTACGTAGTGGCTATGCAAGTTCCCTTAACAGCTACCTACACAGAATAGGAGCTGCCCAATCACCTCTTTGCCCAAAATGTTTAGAAGAGCCACATACAACTAGTCATTTATTCTCGTGTCGCTGTGACCACACACTTTTAAGAAGTATAGATTTGTGGAATAGCCCGACGTATGTTGTTAAGTTCTTATACCAGTGATTCCTTTCTCTCTCTCTCAAAAAAAAAAAATAAAAATAAAGGGGAAAAAATCCCGAGAGAGAAAGAGAAATAAATGTAATTAGATAAATGATGTAAGTAAGGTTATTGTTCTGAGCCATGTCAAAGAAGACCTCGTCTACCCAGCCGAAGACCTACGGCGGGCAATCTACAACAACAACTCGGTCGATGGCTTCAGAAAAAAATTTCGCTAGTCGATGGTTCAATTATGAGTAGAAGGGAATTGGTTTACTTTTTGTTAATTCATTGCAAACCTGTCCTCTTTGATCTACCATCGCCATCATCTTTTAAATGCTTTCTGTAAAAATTAGAAGACATAACAAACTTCCGTCTCTGCGCATTTCTTGAAACAATTCATTCAGTCCCGCTGCTTCTATTCCTGTCAGATTACGATCTGGAACAAAAAGGAACATTTGCCTGATCAGATGTCAGGAAGACGATTGTAGCTCAAGCGAATTCTGTTATCAGAGCTAAAATTGTACCCGCAGCTTGCTTCACAGTTTCCTTGCAATTAACGGAGCTTGAAGGAAAAACTGATCTTTAAGCGGGTGAATGTGGGATAATGAGAAGCGAGAAAAAAGCTTAGGAAGAAAGAGCCCCCCATCTTTCTAGAATCTCCGGCTAAAAAAAACGGTCGTTTTTTAGATTGATCAGCAGTGCTCGTGACTTATTAATTGTACCGCAGGCAGCACACATAAGCAAGCCATTTTCTCACATCGCAATTTTCGAAGCACCAGCTCAGCTTAAAAGAAAAACAAACAACATGAAAACACTGAATTTTAAACCAACTCACTTGTGTAATCCTCCATTTTTTGGAAATCTCGCATTGGAATATCGAGTCTTTCCTGGAATACACAAATTATAAATTCAAATTATAAGAAGCTTTCTCCTCAATTCCCCCTAGAGGCTTCTATGGACTCCCCTGAGATGGGAGGCAAACCTAACCTGGTAAAAACCATTGGCTGCTCTCTGGTATGCATGGAAAATGAATAACTGAACCTATCGTCATCGAGGTGTTTTTTCGACCCGCCCTCTTGGTGAAATCTATGCGCTATCCAAAAAAGGTGGAACGGATTATCTGTTCCTATGCATTTTTTTCATCGCGCGCTTTTAGTCTTTCTCTGAAGTATACGGTATACTGTAACTTCATGATTAGTCTGGTTGATCTATACGCTTCTTTGAAGGGTTGTAAGAAACAGCCTGATCGTCATGTATAAACAGGAAGAGTGGAAATATTTTAGCTGTCCGCCTCAATCTTCATCTCAACTTTCTTTTCACGGTCTCGGCCTCTTTCTTTCTCAAAATATTAGATTGTACTCATTATTGAAGACTTCTCTAAGGAAGTCTGCCAAGATTCTAAACTGACTTGAACATAATCAACGCCTTCCTTATGGTGATTCGATTGCAGACCTTCATCTTCTTTCTCATCAATAGGTATATGGTGCAAAAAGAGGAAGAACAGACAAAACTGGAATTTTTTTAAAATTTCACGAGATCACGAATTTTTCAAGCCCTTTTTAGTTCAGGGGTTGAATGGTCACAATGTTACGGTCACATTTTACTATCGGTTTACAGACCTTTTTTCCGATTCTTATAAAAAGTTACGTTCAGAAAAAAGGTCCTCTGAAACACTCGCACGAGAGTATCTATCACTTAGGAGAAGATATGCTATTCTTGATTGGTAGCTCATCTGTGGTTAGTACATTGTCTCAACGAATCATTATTTAACCAATCGTAATCTAAGCCTTAGTCTAAGCCGGAAATTTGACTGAGATAGAACCAGAGCAGCGCAGTAATAACTTCGGAATGATTGGGCAAAATAAAATGAGATCGGGCAAAAAAAAAAGGGCAAAAGGCAAATGAAAAAAAAAAAGAAAACGATACCGCATCAAGAAAGTAATGTAAAAAAAAAAAAAGCATCGTGCCAATGCAAGACAAGAGGCAGGGTTTGCTTGACATAAGGGAATAAGAGCCAAAATTGATATGCGATATCTGACAATTGTGACGACTGTGATGTAGTTCAAGATACGCGTGGCTCGCCTGTGAGGCAGCATGAAGACTGGATTACAAACCCTCTCTAGGTGATCTGTTTCAGATCATCTCCACTGCTAAGCGACTCCCATTTTTCCTGCAAAAAAATGGAGCAAAAACAACACGCATTAACGTTTAGTTGAGTTGCTAAGATGCAGCGCTTTCATGAAATTAGTAAGGTTCATCAGTCGTAACATCAAGGAAAAGAGGAGTGAATCAATTCAATAAACAATAGGAAAGTATCTATAAGATGAAATTTAATGTAACATTATCAGTCCACGCATGCTAAATTGCCTAAATTATAAATTAGATCTCTAAAATTCCGACTTTTGAGTTTTAGCTGACCGTTTGTGAAAGCTACGGTTCAAACTATCAAGTAAAACGTTTTTTACCCCGTAAAGAAGCGTGTTGGAAAAGAAAGTGCGTTTGTTTTCTCGTAATCTCAACCCTGCATCTCTGCAACCAGTTTTATCGTTTCAATGCTGAATAAAACTATATATTTTTGTTTGGTATGTCATAAAAAAATTTAATTCACTGCAGAAAATGATCACAACGTCTCGAAAAATTCGACACAATTAAACATTGTGTCGGTGATATGCAGTGCGATTATTCGATACGGAAACGACAAATTCTGTTCTAACCGGCAAAAAAACTGTTTAACGGGAGGAGTATCAAGCGAAAATTACTGCTTATGAGTCATATGAGTCAACAATGGTGACCATTGTAATTGAGAATTTGGACAATTGACAAAGGAATTTGGACAAAAGTTTTATTACAGTTTTTAGGCAATTTCGATATAAATTGCACTACACACTGAAAAAAAATTTACACTTCTTGTTTTTCACTTCTTCTTTTTTTTCTGGCTCAGGCTTTCAGGTAGTTTTTACTAATTTTTGCTGAGGGTTAGGTAAAGATTACGCTGAGGACTTACGGCTGAGAAACAAGACCAATATGTGTTACACTTCTTCCTCCAGTCATTTTATCCCTTTCGTCATAGAGTATAACTTTTATTTAAACAAAGTTTCCCATGGAAATTGCATACACATTTAGGCAACAAATGTTTATCGGGTTTACAACGCGGACTGGCCGCCACAACACAAAACATTTGAAAACAGGTCACTTGATGACAGAAATAACAACAACATGATTCCATGTTACAACATTTCAAACAAGACGCATCATCAAAAAAAAACAACAGCTAATCCATAGATATTAAACTAAATCCGAGAAAAATTTTCTTAAATTATTCCAGCGACACTAATACACTAATGTACTGAAATAGAAAGTCTTCGTCCTTGAGACTCTTCCAAGTCTCTTCTGTAAGGTGCCAGTCCTCCAGCTAACATCCACCTGCCTCTTTCCTGGACTTGCTCAAGTGTGGCTCCTCCCTTCACCGACGCGTTGACGCCTGCAACTCGTAGCGAATGCGAGTTGATGGGGGTAGAACCCCGCTCCGGGAAACGCGCGTTCAAGTTCCTTCCTCAGAGTATGCTTCGACAGCCCGTAGAAAAAGACGCAAACGCCGGCGCCTCGGGTCTAACACTGACCCAGCTACGGTAAAGGTTCCACACTGCCTTACCTAGCGAGCCTGGACTCAGGCGAAAAAAGGTCTCTCTACCTTTGCTTCCTTGATCGTTCTTCGCTTTGTCCACCCAGCATTCATCTTAACTCACAACTGTGCCGTCTTTCTATTGCTTCTCACTCACGTTTATCCAGAACAACGCTGCATCGGAAATGCGAAGCAGGGCCGCAAACGCTGCTGCAACAAAAAAACCCGCGAGCGGGTTTTTTTGTTGCATGTTTTTTGCATGTGAAACCTGGCTGTCGTCCCTCGAGCCTGATCCAATGCTTACCGATGGGCTTCCTTATTCTGTCTTCCGTGCGGATCAACAAGATGGCGAACGAGATGGCGGCTCTCTTCTTCTGATCAGCTCGAACTTCTCACCTGCTCTCGTTTCCATTTTCTCACAAGGATCCACGGAATGCGTCGTTGTTGACATATTTTCTAGCCCTTCCCTCTCCTTTCCCTTTCCCACCATCCGACTCGTTTCATGTTACCGATCCCCGAATTCTTCCCATGATTCTATGAAACTATTCCTTGAGTTTCTTAGTTCACATATTTGCCTTCCTTTTCCTACAATTATCTGTGGAGATCTCAACCTCCCTAATGTAGATTGGGCGAACACATCTGCCCCAGTTAATTGTTCTCTTACTAACACTTTTCTTCAGTTCATGTGTGACTATCATCTCAACCAGCATGTGTTCTTTTCCACGCGAGGGCTTAATACTCTTGATTATGTATTTTGTACTCATAATTTGATCTCTGACTGTTTCCCTACCCACCCTTTTTTAACTAGTGATCATAGATCCATATCCTTCCGCATAACTAACTGTATTTTCGATTCATGCACTAACACTTTCTCTCTGTTGCCACTTTGGAAAAAAGCAGATTGGAATTCTATCAATTCGGCCATTCTCTCTGTTGACTGGTCTGTGCTATTCTCATCACTAACTCTTGATCAATCTGTCGATTGTCTCACTAAATTCCTTTCAACTCTAGTTTTCTATCACATTCCTCACTGTAAACCCAAGAAAACTCATCTCAAGTACCCATGCAAAATAAGGAAACTGTTCAGTTACCTCCAAAGATGTAAACGACGCTCTACTAACATCATTAACTTCCAAAGTATGCAAGAAACTTCACAGAGAACTATTGAGATTCGAATGTAAGCGCGAGGATTCCTTAAAAATGCCCGAGAACTACAGAAAGTTCTTCCGGGCAATCGCATCTAGAACTAAAACCTCTCACATTCCATTTACTTGTCGCTACTTTCACAGAAAGTCCCTTTTCATATATGCCTGATTGACTATTCTAAGGCATTCGATAGAGTCGATCATAGATATCTACTTCACAAGTTGCATTGCATGGGCATTCAGTCTTCCCTTCTTTCTCTGATTGAGTCCTTTCTTTGAAACAGATCCTTTCGTGTTTTAGTTGATGATAGCCTATCTGCTTCTGAGTATTCCAGGATTGGAGTTTCTCAAGGCAGTTGCCTTTTCAATTCAATTTAAACGCTTTATCAAGATCAACAAGCCACATCGGGGATATAACATCATCGATTATGGGATCTGTAGCGACATGAGACGACTCCACTCCTCAGCGTTCTCTGCCTTCCTTAGGAATTGGGGACCAACGGCTTTGACAAAGTCGTCCCTCCATCTCATAGCAGGGCGACCTTTCGTTCGCTTTGGCCCACGCGAGTGCCACTCTAGAACAGCCCGCGCCCACCGACTGGGGTCGAGCCTCGCAATTCGGCCTACCCAACGCCACCTCCTTTCACGGCAGATTCTTACCACGTCCATTATGCCCGTCCGACCGCGCACCCACTCGTTAGTCCGCCTGTCGAGTAACGAGCACCCCAGCATAGAGCGCTCCTGTCTACGCTGCGCCACAGCCAATTTGTTCTCAAGTCTTTTTGAAAGGGTCCAGGTCTCCGAGGCATAGATTAGAGCGGGCAAGACAGCACCTTCGAAAAGGCGCCTCTTGAGAGACATTGGGACCATTCTTGCCGCGAACAGGCTACGGTATCTATTGAAAGTGAAATTTGCGGACCGGATTCTCCTATCAACTTCAACCGTGAAACGGCTGTCATCGAGGGAGACATCCTGCCCTAAATACACGCATCTGTTCACCACACGAACCTTGGTACCCCTGATGGTTACATCTCTACACATAGGGTTGGTCGAGATTGCCACAGTTTTTGAAGGATTGAGTGACAAACCGACTTTCCCCAGTGCGAAAATAAGCTGATCAACCATAGATTGAATCTGCCTACTGTCGTGACTGATGAGAACTGCATCATCAGCGTACAGCTAGTGGTTTAAGTACCTCCCATTAACATTGATCCCTTTCCCGCACCAGTTGAGAGACTTGAAAGCTTCTTCAAGAGCAGCAGTGAAAAGACGCGGAGACAGACAGTCCCCTTGTCTAACTCCCCTGCCAATCTCTATCGGAACCTCCTTGTCATTGACCACTAGAGAGTTGAAGCTCTCTTTTCCCAACCTATACAGACAGTTCACAAGTTTAGGATGCACCCTTTGGGCTTGCAGGGACTCGTACACCACTCTGGAGTGTACACTATCAAACGCTTTTGAATGTGTAAAAACAATAAGCACAGCGGTAGCCGATACTCTTTGCAGTTGGAAATGATGAGATTCAGCGTGAAGATGCCATCCAGAGCTGAATACTGAGAACGAAAACCCATCTGGTTCGTGCTTCTTTCTGGGTCAAGAATTTGAGCCACTCTCCGGTTAAGAACCCCCGTGAAGGTTTTTTGAACCACCGGTAAAAGAGTGATAGGCCTATAGTTTTTTGTGAGAGTTGCATCTCCTCCTTTTGGCAGAAGTATGATGCGGCCATTCCCAAATCCTGATGGAATTTGTCCCTCCAGACATCTATTAAAGATGTTGGTTAGGGCAGGGGTGAGAATGTCCGCACCACAGCGAAGCATTTCCCCAGTGATTCCGTCCTTCCCTGGCGATTTACCAGAAGTGAGACACCGGAGTGAAGCGAACACCTCATCGTTTTGGATGGGCATCAACTCCTCCTCAGTGTATAACTCGGTATACCCATCACCACTATCACCCCGATACAGTTCATTGTAAAAGTCCTGGAACACCTTCATGACCTGAGTCTGTTGACAAACAATTTGACCACCCGAATCCTTGATCGGAGTAATCAACTGCCTGGCCACACTCTGGGATTGGACCGCTTTTTTCCATCCCCGCCCTACCCGCACGGCCTCACCAACCGTTTTGTTGAAACGCTCTACTCTATCATCCCTCCAACTTTGCCGTAAGGCTCGGTTGGTCAGGACCCATTGCACTCGCGAGACTCCTATGCCATTTGTTTTTAGTCGGCGTCTTTCTTGTAGGAGTCTTTGCGTACGTTGAGAAAAACGCTGCGTTGTTGGAACAATCTCTCTCGCAATCTCAGCAGCGCGAGTAATGGAATTTATTAGCGTGCAATAAGAAGGGTTGGAGCCAACCGCTTCCATTTCTCTCTCTAGTGCATAATGATAGAGTGGGCGATTCATTTTGAAGTTAATACGACCAGTGAACCGGCGGGGCAGTGGATTGGCTGGGATTCTGACCACAGCTATAAGGAGCCTGTGATCAGTGACAAAATCAAAACAATTCGTAACACCGACATTGAGGACTTGAAGCCCTTTTGGGTAGATGAAAAAGTCGATTTCGTTACGAACCGTTCCATTCGGCCCCTCCCATGTGTATTTGCGCCCAGGTCGTTTTTTGAAGAAGGTATTACCAAGACTTAAACCATACGTGTCACAGAAATTAACCACCATTTACCCCTTGGAATTTCTGACCCCAACGCCATAGTTCCCCACGCTAGTCTCGGAACCCTGTTTTGAGCCGACCTTACTGTTAAAGTCACCCAAAATTACCCTGTGGACTTTTTTGAACAACCTAGACTGTGGCACAGGTTCGACAAAAGCCGCCTCCAAGTCCATGAGGAACTCGTCAAACTCGACCTGCGGGCGAGACGAAGCGGGCGCGTAAACAGAAAACAGACGCAACAGAACGTGGCCTGTCTTTAGGTCAAGGTAGGCTATGCGCGGGGAGACCGAAACGAAACGGACCACAGACAATGTACACGCGCTGTCCAAAATGAAACCCATGCCTGTTGTGCGACTATCAGTACGCCCCGTATGATAAAAGGTCCGACCTGTTCTCAGCGTCATGGTTCCCTCCTCCTTTCTTCGTACTTCTTGCACTGCCAGTACATCGATTGGCCTTCTGTCGAGTGCCTCCTCCAATTCGTCCAATCTTGCGTCGGTCGTTAACGACTGGAGGTTGAGCGAGGCGAGCAGTAGCGGTCGAAGTGTTACTCTTCTTGCCTTGGTCCTTGGTCCCCTCCTTTTCTCGGTATTTATCAATGACATTATGGAACATATTCCAGAAGGTGTTCACTGCTTTTTGTATGCCGATGATGTAAAAGTTTTTTCTGCATATCCTACCCTTCTTCAAGCAGCTCTTGATAATATTCATAGCTATTCTATTAATTGGGCTTTAACCATATCTATCACGAAATTTTTCACTTTAAGCTCTGGATTGAACAATACTCACAATCTATACTATATTGACAACACAGTGCTGCCGTCAGTTGATATTGTTAAAGATTTGAGAATCTTGTTCCCCAATTCCCTGTCGTTCTCTGACCATGTGAAACAAGTTATATTGAAAGCGAACATGACTATGAACATTCTTTTTCGCAGCTTCAAGACCTCTTCTGTTCCTGTGTTTTTAAGAGCCTACAAAACTTATGTTCTTCCTTTGCTCGATTACTGTTGTGAGCTTTGGTTACCTACTGCCATAGGACTCATCAATGCAGTTGAAAAAGTACAGAGACTGTTTTCCAGACGGGTATTTGCCAGAGCCGGTTTTCCTTCCACTGACTATCTCTCTCGATTAAGTACTTTGTCACTCACAACCTTAGAATATAGGCGAAATGTTATGGATCTCTGTTTTGTTCATAAAATTGTGCATGGAAACACTTCGCTTGATTACACTAACCTTCTCAAAATACATCCTTCGCCTTACACTTATAGGAGCTCCCATTCTCTCAGGATTATTCTACCTTCCAAACTACCAAGTGGTCATTCTACTTGTGTATCAAGATGTATCGATACTTGGAATTCTCTACCATCTGAAATGGTATCTCTCACTTCTTCTGATGCCTTCAAGTCCTCAGTTTTGCTTTTACCACTCGAAATCATTGTTCCGAGCTCAAAGCTGCGTCTATCCTAATTTTTTCCCTAATGCTCAATTTACCTGTGAAATTATATTTCTGTTACATTGACTCATTTTTATATCCTTTTTTTGTTTTTTTATCTCAGTTACAAACTAGAATTACTGTGAAATTTTGCAATTTATTGTCTGTGAAATCAACCCGATTCTATTCCCACATGCTTGCCTTTTCGCAAATGCGATAACATCCTCTGTGTGATTATGTATACAAGGAATAAATGAATGATTGAACAACAAACCCAAATCGAGCTCAGATCAATCCAATTCGAGGATTTTCATGAGTGGAGCAGCCTACGCCGGCCAGAATGCTCCTATTACTTCTACTTATGGCTGGCATTGAGTCAGATCCGGATCCACCACGATCGATTCGCTGGCCCTGTACGGTATGCTGAGCGTCCGCCTACTAAGCGTCCACCTACAAAAACACCACAACGGATCCCCGTCAGCTCTACAAACACCGCTCTAGCAAGTGAATTCGTAATCTTTCAATGGAACTCCAACAGTCTCTCTAATAAAGTCGCAGAATTCACACACTTCCTCAACACTCACACAACATCAAAATCTCAAAATTTTCTCGCAAAATGGCGACTGCTCGTCACACGCGTAGTTCGACTTATTCACTTACAAAAACATCAAAATGCCGCAATCTTCCAGAAATCAACGTATGCCGTTAGCGCGCCGGGAACACGATCAAACGTCACAAAGAGCCTTGTACAATTGATGACCTTGACGAAATTGGTCTTTCTCGTTTTATTCTGAGAGAAAGCATGACAAGTTAGAACGAGAGCTTCAGATTTCTGTAGTTTCTGTTGGTAGGGTTGTTAAAAGCGACTTCAGAATTGCATCTTTTCTTGAAAATTAGTTTTTATTTATCTATTCGTGACACAACGAGGAGCAACTCAGAAGGTGCATATCACTGATTTTGCGGATGCGTCATGGAATTCACAAGCTTCGAGAAGAAGTTTTTGACCGTTGAAGAGGCTTGCGACCCTTATAACTCTCATGTGCTTATTCGAGACTAAAGAGCAGCTTCTGAGACAGATTTTGTCTGTTCACCGAACTTCTCAATCACCACAGGTCGTAGTTGGGCTGGTTCATGTGCCGATGGCCCAAGTCCTCTCGTATTCATCGAGCTAGCCGTCGAAATCGACGTATCTTATCGTCAAAATGTAATCGAAAACCTTGAGTTTCTGTAATCCCAGTCTGTCTTCATTCCAACTGAAAGGATGTTTCAGCAGGATTTTGTTCTCGTTTTCAAAGCGAAAAGAACGCAAGCACGGTCTAAAACTCGTTTTCCTGACTTCATGTCGAGCTCTAAATTACCCTCTTGCTTGTCAGCCGCACGTTTAATCTATATGAGATGATCTCAATAGTCAACTCAGAGAAAAAAGGTCGTAGTTCCATTTTGAAAGTCATCGACCTTAGAGTCTTACACAGATTTTACTTTCATAAATTTGGTGTAAGACGAAAATTCGGCAATTGTCAAAGGGAGGACAAAGGAAGAAGTCTAAGGCTAAGCACTGTTTTGCTCACCAACCTTTTTTAACCGTAAAAAATTAAAACTAATTTGCTCACATACAATCAAATACATACAGGTTTTGTTTGAATATTCCCGCTTGGAAACTTCCTGACTAGCAATAAAATGACCTTTCAAAATGCAATAGTTGCTCCGTTTGGACACTCAATACGTCGTTTTATTGCTAATCAGGAAGTTTCCTGATAGAAGAATTCAAATAAAACCTGTATGTATCTGACTGTATTTTAGCAAATTAGTTTTACTTTTTCACCGTAAAAAATGGTTGGTGAGCAAAACAGTGCGCAGCCTAAAGGCCGTTTGTTACTTGTACTAAACAAGAAACAACCTCATAACACACTTTTACTGTTTAACACTTTGGACAACACTCTCAGGGTTAAAGGCAGCTATATAGAAAATTACTGTATTATAAGTGTTTTGCTTGTTTGGTAAAAATAACAAACTGCCTTTTGACTTATTATACCATTGTACGAAATGCTACTAATTACGGACTGGTAACACATTGCACATTAATCGTTAAAAAAGTAGGCTAGCATATGATATCTCTACATCTCCAGCTTTATTGTCTGTTTTTCATTCTCTCGCACCGCTCGTTGTTTACGTCGTAGTTTTAAAGAAAGCTCGTAAAGGAAACAATGAGCTCACGCTCTCTTGTGTGACCTATAACTTTTTCTGTGTTATTAACACTAAGAAAAACAAAAGTTCATGTGTCAGACAACGAACTAGGTGGCCGGTCCACGACCGGTCACCTACCTAAAACAGAGATTGAACGTGCGGCAGATCTTAAAGCGATCACTCGACCACAAAACTACCGAAGAATGCTAATCCGTGCAATATTGCCAAGTGAAAAGCTCAATGACGTTGTTTTCTTAACCACGTAAGCTCATGAAAAACATGGGACTAGAGGATATTTCCGCTGTTCTCGATGGAGATACAAAATGATATGAAAATTGAACAGCAGTTGCACAGTTTTGAGAGCTATAACTAGTTGAGACGGGGAAAACAGATGAAAGTATGGGCAATTGTTAATTTAGTATTTCATCTTCAATCACTTCTACGTTTTCAACGTTGATTATGCAGCAATGTTCCATTGACAATCATTTCGCTTTATGTATGAAAATTCATGAAGAACTTAGAACTTTATCAAATGTCGGGTTTCAAGCGTTGAATAACATCGGGTTTTTGTTCTCGATAGTGCATAAAGGCGCTCGCTTCTTGTTAGAAAGAAGGGTTTCAGTACGAACTTGGCATGCGAGCCAAGTATTTTCTAGCACCCATTCGTTTGCTTTTCGCTTAGCCAAACATCGCAGTCTCAAAAATGTGTAGCGCAGCATCCGTTCACAGTAACTCAGAACATGGAAGTATGGGCATTTGAAACGAAGAAAGCGCACTTTTTCAATAGCCGTATTCATAGACAAAAATTCATACTAAAGGTTATAATAAACTTAATACTAAGTTGTAGTTTCGTCAAAATTTAATTCAGAGAGTAGACTTTAGGGTAAACTTTATACTAAAGTTTAGTTGGAAAGCTGAGACGCTCGCACACGTCTTGTCTCTGAATACAGAACTGAGTTGAACTTAGGTCTACAATATGCTAGGGTAAAATTTACCTCCTGAGTTCATCTTATATCTCTGAATACGGCCCCTAATCTGAGAAGTTTGAAAATGTTTTCATCTAAATATGTACATTTGAAAAATTGAAAAGAGAAAAAATTAATGTGTCTTCTCTGGTTGATTCTACTTTTTCTTAGTTTTTTCTAAGAAAAACTAAATAAACATAACACCTTACTTATATTTTCCTGGAATGAAAAATCTAACTATGTTATATTTTCCTGAAATGAAAACTCAAACTGTGTAAGTAATACGGTAAAGGGTCAGAGAGAGAGAGAGAGAGAGAGAGAGAGAGAGAGAGAGAGAGAGAGAGAGAGAGAGAGAGAGAGAGAGAGAGAGAGAGAGAAAGAGAGAGAGATAAAGAGCGAGAGATACAGAGAGTTCGAGAGATAGAGAGAGTGACTGCGAGAGATAAAGAGCGAAAGAGACAGAGACAGTGAGAGAGATAGAGAGAGAGAGGGAGTGAGAGAAAGAGACCTTGGTTCGATATTGACAAATACACTAGCAATTTTGTTTAACGATAAATTAATCATATTTTTTCTTTACCATGTTTTTTTTGCTTTAAAAAAAATTTTCCAACTGGGATTCGAACAAGCCATGTTTAATTTCACGAGGATGGAACACTTAAGCGATGATTTTCTTCAACGCGGCAATGTTGCGGCCTCTCCCTCCTTTTTAATTCAATCCTCTTTCTCTATTTCTATATTATATCTTTATATCTCGACAAACTCTCACTCCCTACTTTCTCTTTCTCTTTTTGTCTAACTATCTCTCTTTCTCTCTTTTTTCTTCCTCTCTCGTTTATCTCTCGTATATCTAACTAGAACCCCTTCACGTTGATATTCATCCAACATGTAAAAATTTTATGCAAATCGGAGTAGCTCGAAGTATATCTGTTATTATGTTCGGAACTAGCTCAATAAAAAATAAAATTCTTGATAGTACACACCGAAGTTGATAAAAAATATACAGACTTGGAAAGGATTTTTGCGTACAAACTCATTGAGAATTAATGAGAGTTTTTCTCGCGGCTTACAACTTTTTCATCACTCTTAATACCGCCTTAGGTAAAACAGGATGACTCATAAGCTTATATGCAGAGTTAGCATGGAAGAACCTCAGGGTGCTTGCTCGGCTCACGCTATTGTGTATAACAGGGAAAAGTCAGCAAAAAAAAACTCTAAATTTCATTGGTTTGGGCGGGCCTACTCGAGGGGGAACAGAGGACTTCATCTAACCAACAATCCATTGCACAATATTCGGCCAGACTAAAACAGCGCTCTATCCGGTCTTTTTCGCGCCACACAACAAATATTCAAAATGATTATGTCTCGACTGGAGCTAGTGACATTCTCGAAACATGCTGAATTTTCGCAACAATGTAGGCAAAAGGTTTGCATGAACACATGGCCTCTTTTTAGATGTCGAAGGAAATTGTTCTCCTTTTTCTGCTTAGGCCATCATTTCTCTATCTGAATACTTTCTCGCTTCGGCCTACTAAGGGCTCGCACCTTTCTCTTTCTCAAATTTTTCTCTTGCTTGCTTTCCCTTCTTTCCCTCTATCAACCTTTTAATCTTTCTCCCCCTTCTTTCCTCTCTCTCTCTCTCTCTCTCTCTCTCTCTCTCTCTCTCTTTCTCTCTCTTTCTCTCTCTCTTTTTTGCACACATTTTCAATTTCTATCTTGATGACATCTCTCACTGGTTCCAGAAGTAGTTCAATGAACCTTTTCAGATGCTGTCACATATGTTCATGTGCATATATCATACATTCCTAATTCCTCTCTGGGCAAATATTTTGCTCCCGAAATTGCTTTTTAGAAACTACTATGATTCGTTTTTTCTCGTCTATAGTGAGTGAAAACATGGAAAGCCGCTTCGTGAGCTTAACCCAGTTGTTCTGGAAACATAGTTCGTAAACAGTAGTTCGCCTGCTTCGTTTGTGTACATTGCTGAATATGTATGTTTGTACAGCTCGCAAACATACATATGTACATAAATCTATTTCCAATTTCAGTTATTCTTTATAGGGGAAAGATCTCATTTTCGTCTTTTCCAAAAGCAAACTCCTATTTTTCTCTTTTTCTAATTCAAACATTTTATTCGAAATCAATACTGTTTTTTTGTGTTATGTTTCGTTTAGGCAGCAAAGTATTTTTTGAAATATGAAAAATAGTTTCAGAAATTATAGTTTTAAAATATAAAAAAGGAGTTTTATACATATCCGAAAATTCTTGGAACAGAACACAATAAACAATTGAGTTTACGCGAAAGGAAAATTTAGCCCATGGGTATTTTCAGAACTAGACTTCTTACGCTTACCAAAACTTATCGTAGACATTTTGCAATTAAATTTTTGAAACATGTTTTAAAAAACGATTATGAGTCACGAAATATTTGGAAACGTGATGCGTGAAAATCGCTTGTTGACTCAACGAAATAGGCAGCTTCCAAACAGCAGGGCAAGACACGGGAATGATTGCAGGGCTTTCATTGATTAAATTAGTCATTAATGAAGCGAGTAAATTTACGTTTTCAATGCTTCATTCAGCACATCGTCAACAAGTTCCAGTTTTAATTTGAGGAATTACATTTGTCTTACAAACAGCCTCGATATGCACTAAAACCTGCGGGCGTGTAGGTTTGAGGCGACTCCAAAACCGGCGAGCGTGGGGTTGAGTCTATCTCCTACCATATCGAACCAAATAACAGCCTAAAGTGAGTTCAGAAACTTTTAGACCAACTTCAATGCAGAGATTTCGACCAACTTCCCTGTCCCCCGCTTCTTATTTCTTTCTTCTGTTTGAAAACTCGATGAGGCCCATGTGATGTATGTCACGTAATAAACAGTTATTATAGGAGAAATGGTTCTAGTTTGTTGCTCATAAGGCCGAAGAACAGAGAGTGAGAATTTTAAGATTATTTCCCTTACGGAATGGAGTAATCATTCGTGGCTTCACTGTAAACGATACTTTTAGATACTTTAGTATCTCTACATGGTTCTTAAGAAGAGTTTACATAGTTTAATACAATAGCTGGAATTCACTATTAATAAACAATCCGCAGTCATTATGACAGAAAAACATCATATTCGACCATCTTTTGGAAAATGGGCATGAGTCACACAAATGTTTAAACTAGTTATTCATTTATTCATTAATTCATATACATATTTCTTTGAACATGGTCAAGGTAAAATGGACAACTGTCACATTATGGTTCAGTTCAGAAAGTCGAGGGTAGAGTTCAGGAAACTAAAATGTTTGAGGGCATTCTATATTTTTTGTTAAAAGTTAGAACAATGTAAAGCATAATGCATTAATAAATATATTAATAAACGATGTTCCGCATGATTTCTGTAGAACGCCGTGCGTGAGTGCCAGAAAAAGGGGACTCTCGCACTTTTCTCTCACAGTGAGCAGTGCGTTTATTGAGAGATCTGATATTGATTTCTTCACCCAGTGCCCTATATCCTATTCCTGTCCAAACATGTCCTCTTCTTCTGCCAACATTGAAATCGCCTCTCTTCTGGAAACCATCCGTTTACAAGCAGACACGATAGCAACTCAAGCGCGAACCATTGAGGCTCAAAACAAGCAGATTGAGTCTCTCACTCAAGAAAAGTTTGCCGTTTCATCAGCAGCCCAATCTACTCATTTCACTTTGTCTCCAGACGCTGTTGCATATGAGGCAGTCAGACGCTGCCTACTCGAAGACAAAGATGTTATTGAAGAGAAGGCCAAGAATATCGTGGTTGTTGGTAATGAGGAACACGAATCGGACTCAGTCACAGCCGCGAAC
Source organism: Allodiplogaster pararmata (assembly GCA_964056735.1). Classification (NCBI taxonomy): domain Eukaryota; kingdom Metazoa; phylum Nematoda; class Chromadorea; order Rhabditida; family Diplogasteridae; genus Allodiplogaster; species Allodiplogaster pararmata. The sequence continues at coordinate 42,194,695 of OZ057405.1, forward strand.
GATGAAACCTTCGTTTCAAAGTTCATACAAGAACTGGATATCCAGGGCATTTCGGAGGCCTTCAAGAGAGGCGAAGTCAAATACAAGCGGTTTGGCAAAGCGGAGCATAAAAGACGAGTTCTGAAGATATATCTACCGTCTACAACTCTTCGCTCAGCTTGTCTGAAAAAGATAAGAACTTCAAGGCTTAATGTCCTGCAGTCTCTTCCCCGAGTCTTCGTCAGAGAAGACTTGACCAGAACTGGACTCGAATTAGAAAAGCAGTGCAGACATATTGCCAGAGAACGGAACCAGGCGGCCGGGCAGATAGAGTGGACCGTCAGAGGAACTCAGCTGTCCAAGCTATCGACGCCGAGACCATTCCGAGAAGAACAGAAGAGGTCATTCGCTAACGTTACCAAAAGAACTTCTCGCTAGGTCAGTGGCAGTGTTAGGAATTCTTTTTCTTGCCCTTCAACGAAAGCATGTTTATTCAATGCGAGATCTATACGCAATAAAGTAGCTAATCTTGATTTTTTGCTTATTTACAATAACTATGATCTTGTTTTCGTTACAGAAACTTGGCTTTCTTCCTTAGATTCCGATCATGAGTTTTTGAAGGAGCATAAATATTTGTTGTATAGATGTGATCGTTCCCTAAATGATCCTAATCAAGGCGGAGGAGTTGCCGCATTTGTCTCCCTTAATATTCCATCTGTTCTAGTTTCCTCTTTCCAAGATAATGGCATAGAAGTGATATCTCTCGATATCTTCAACCCTATTGCCCTTCCACGGCAAATGCGATGCGTAGTGATCTACCGTTCCCCTTCCTGTACATCAGCAACGATGGTCAGATTGTTGTCCTATATTAAATCGATTACCCTTCCCAATATACCTATGGTGGTAGTAGGAGATCTCAATCTTCCATTTATTGACTGGAATAGCCTATACACTTCTTACAATGAGAATCATTCCTTGTTCTTAGATTTTTGCTGCGATGAGCATTTTTTTCAATTCGTCTCCCAACCAACACGTGGTACGAACATATTAGATATTGTGCTGTCTAATAGTCTAGTTGTTTCCGACTGTATTGTGATTGCGCCTTTTTCATCAAGTGACCATGCCACCGTAGAATTTCAAGTGTCTTTCTCAGCTTTTCCTGCTGCTTCGGCTCCTTCTATAAGAAATTTCGCGCGTGCGAATTGGGCTATGATGGAATGGCTGATTGCATCTCATGACTGGACACTTTCTCTAGCTCTTTTCGACTCTGAGGCTGCTAATAACTACTTTGTTGACTTCCTTGTCCACCTTATCGACCGTTTCGTCCCATTGTTCTCCGATTTCTCTGATATCGACCTCTATCCACCTAGGCTCCGAACAATGTATTACAAGCTTCAACGAGCTACACTTCATTCTCCTAATTCTGTTTACAGCCACAATCTTTCTGCTGAATTTTCTAAACAGTTACATTTGCACCAGATTGAGAAAGAAAGCAAACTAGTTAGTAAAGGAAACCTGAAATTGTTTTATTCCGAATGTCGCAGTCGCTCTAAGGGCCGTAATTCAGCAATGCCCACAATAGTTGATCAATCTAATCGAACTTTGGTTACTTCATTATCTAAAGCCGAAGCTTTCTCAGAGTTTTTTTCTTCGGTGTACTCGACCCCTCGTTCTATTGTTCCTGAGATCTATCCGACGACTCCCTCGAAATTGTACTTTGATTTCATAACTCATGATATGATATTGAATGGTATTAGAAAGTTGAGCAATAAGTGTAATACTTCTCTTGACACCATACCAAAAATTGTTTTCAAGAAACTGCGTTTTGTGCTTCTGAAACCGTTATCTATTATTTTTAACAATTCTTTACTTTCTGGAAAGGCACCCTCTCTCTGGAAAATGACGATAGTTAAACCCATCCCTAAACTCAAATCTGCGGCAGATCAACTTTCAAGTTATCGTCCTATTTCGTTAACTTGTTCAATCTCTAAAGTTATGGAAAACGTTTTGATTAGTCAAATTGATGCTTACTTGGAGAACAATTCTATTCTATCTCCTCATCAATTCGGTTTTAGAAGCAAAAGGTCCACAGTAACTTCACTAGTACATTCACATTGTTACCTTGCGGATTTACTGTCTCATGGAAAGGCTGTCGATGTTGTTCTCCTTGACATATCTAAGGCCTTTGACACAGTAGACCATAATCTTTTAGTACGCAAACTTGAAAATATAGGAATTTGTAATCCTGTCCTTGGATGGATTCGTGATTATTTGACTGAAAGAATGCAGACTATGTTGACAACGAGTTTTCAAGCACTTCCTCTGTAATTAGTGGTGTGCTCCAAGGATCGACAATCGGCCCTAAATTATTCTTATTATTTATCGATGACATAAAGGAAGTTATTCCTTCGACTGTGAAATATTCGATATATGCCTACGACGTAAAACTGTTTACTGAAGTACCACTTTTCTCTTCCGATCTCCAAATAGCCATTGATAACATCTCTAACTGGTGTCAGCATTCCAATCTTGAGCTATCTGCTGAAAAATGCGTTGTTTCACACTTCGGTTCCAATGCCATGATGAATTACTATCTTAACGGAGTGGTCATGAATAAATCTTCTGAAGTAAATGATTTAGGCGTTGTGTTCTCTGATAATCTTTCCTCCAATAAACAAGTCGAGATTGTCTGTAAGAAAGCAACAAACCTTGCGAACTTATTCTTGCGTACATTCAAGACTAAGTCTCTGGATGTTCTGACACTAGCTTTTGTCACTTATGTACGCCCAATCCTCGAATACGCGACTGTAGTTTGGTCCCCAACAACCATAGGCCTTGTGAAAGACATTGAAAAAGTTCAAAGGAGTTTCACCAGAAGAATCCTAGCTAGGAACGGACTTCCTCGATTAGATTACTCTGAAAGACTAGAAATGCTTAATCTAGAGTCACTTGAATACCGCCGCGTTGTTGCTGACCTAGTATTTATCCATAAAAGAATACATTCGTGTTCTGAATTTGATTCTTCCAGACTATTCATTGTTAAACCACTTCTTAAGAATATTAGAAATGCTCACAAGTTGAGAACCGCATTGCCTTTCGCTATAAACAGCTCCCGGTTCTCTACATGTGCATCAAGAATTATCTCTATATGGAACTGCCTACCTTCTGAAATAGTATGCATTCATTCTGATATGATGTTTCTGACGAAACTGAAAGAACTTCCTAAACATACTATTTTACCTAGCCCTATTGTTTCTGACTAATGGTTTTAATACACTGCCACTTTATTACCTCACCTTCTTCTTTTTAATTTTTTTAATTTTATCATATATAAAAATTCATGTTATATTGTTTTTATATTTCGATTCCACGTTAAACATACACATGTACATGGAAATAAAGAATGAATGAATGAACTACATAGAGAAGTGAAAAAAGACGGGAAAATGAAAAAAGAACTCCGTTGCAACCTTTTTGACCTTTAACCTTCATTCCCTTTTCTTTGCTCACACTGAGCAGTCGGTGATCTACCACGTCTCATATTGACTCGTTTGCTTCCGAAAATGCCTGGCAAGCGCACCCCCCTTTCCCCTCCCCAGTGCACGCGTTGCCCAGAATATGAGAAGAAATTTGAAGATATGATGAACAAAATCTCAAGACTGGAGACAATCGTCGAAGACCTCGTCTCTCGTCTTTCAACTCTTCATACTTCTCCCCCCTTCTCGACTCCTCAGCCTCAGACCCCCACAATCCCTTCCCTTCTCTCCATCCCACCTCATATGCTCGCCTACCAAGCTGCCGTGCGTGCAATCACTGTCGACAAGAACCTCATCGAAGAGAAAGCACAGAACCTAGTTTGTGTTGGACTTCCTGAGCAGCCCAGTGACGAAGCCACGGACAGTTCGGACCAATCCTTTCTCAAGGCCCTTTCCCTCGACCTCGGCTGCCCAGAACTTGCAAGTGCAAGGTTCAAACGATTCGGCGACCCCGTGAAGAAGCGTCGAGTTCTCAATACTGAGGAAAATTCGAAGTCGTCGCCCGTCTCGCCTTTCTCCGCATCCACATTGCTACATAAGAAAATACTTGACTCGCGACGGACTTGAATTGGAACGAGAAGTGAAGAAAGTGGCGCGAGAGCGGAACGGCATCCCCGGAGGACAAAAGTGGAAGGTCATCGGAACTTCCTTGATTCCTATTCGGCACTACTCCCAGACGACTTGGCAGCAAAAAACGGCGACTCCGAGGATCACGGATTTGCAGATGGTGACTCCGATGGCGACTCCTCGATCTCCAGAGAGGAACAACGCTCCAGAGAGGAACAACGTGACGCAGAGAAGATAGGTCAGTGGCGGTGTCCCTATCATTAGTCATGACCTCACCAATATCAAGTGCTTTTCAATAAATGCTCGTTCAATTCGAAATAAGTTGTACAACCTTTCTTACTTGCTCGCTTCAAATATTTATGATATGATAGCTATAAGTGAGAGTACCTTGGTTCTGTCATCTCCCCAGACACGTCAACAAATGCAGCGGCACGCCAAAGAGTAAATGCAGCTTGGATGAAATGGAGAGAAGCTACAGGTGTCCTCTGTGATAGGAATATCACAGCTGGCATACGCGGAAAGATGTATAAAACAGCAATCCGTCCCGTGCTTCTCTATTCGACGGAGACCTGGCCTTCAACGCGTATAACCGAGAACATTATCCACACGAATGAGATGAAAATGTTACGCTGGACACTAGGACTGACTCGCCTAGATTGTGTGCGTAACACGATTGTGAGAGGGAGACTCGGCTTTGCCCCAATACAAGACAAGATGCGAGAAGGGAGAGTTAGATGGTATGGACACGTGATGCGAAGAGACGCCACCAAAATCGCAAGACACGCCCTTGACATGGAAGTACCAGGCAAACGCCCGCGAGGCAAACCGAAGACAAGATATATGGATACGCTCAACCAAGACCTGCGCCTTGCAAGACTACACTCGGAAGACGCAACGGACAGATGTTTCTGGAGAGCTAGAAGCCGTACAGCGGACCCTACTCCGACCTCGGCCGGCGCGGGACAACGCTAAGAAGAAGAAGAAGAAGAAGCTATAAGTAAGACTTGGTTGAGTGACCAAGAAAGTGACTCGTTAATAACCGGTATGTCTAATTATCAGTTGTTCCGTTGCGATAGAAACAGTGCCTCTAAAGGTGGTGGAACAGCATTTTTGATTTCGCCTCGAGTTCCCTGTTCCTTTGTTTCTAGTTTTTCAGAAGATGGTATTGAATGCGTTTCTATTAATGTTCTTCAAAGTTCATCTAGATCAGGAAAGTTAAGATGTATTTGTGTCTATCGATCTCCTTGTTCTCCCACTGCTTCTTTAGAAAAGTTATTGAACTACTTTGAATGTGAGCTGAATAATCCAAATGCTTCTGATAAGATCCCTAGAATGATTACTGGTGACTTCAATTTTCCTTATATCGACTGGTGTAAGCAAATATCCAACAGAAACGGTCAACATGAAATGTTTATTGAATATATGAATGATAATTTTCTCACCCAATATGTATGTTCTCCAACTAGGAATGATAATATTCTCGATTTAGTATTTTCCAATGTGAATATTATGTCTGACTGTAATGTAATCGGTCGATTCAATGGTAGTGACCATCACGGAGTTTCATTTAGTTTATCATTATCTACAACTATTTCAAAATCTTCTCATTCTATTAAGCTGTTTTCTAAAGCAAATTGGCCTGCTATTGAGTATGAAATAGCTATGCAAGATTGGACTCAAATATTTGGCTTGTTAGATGTCGAATCAGCTAATAATTATCTTGTCTCTTTCATTAACTCTCTAATTGATAAGTTTGTCCCAACTGTAGATCCTAGAGACGATTTATCCCGCTATCCTTCAAATCTACGTAAGATGTTCGTTAAATTACAACGAATTTCTCGTAATGCTCCGTATTCGGATTACTGTATTAGAAAAACTTCCGAATTTGATCAAAAGCTGAAAGAATTCGAAATTAAAAGAGAATCTCAACTGATATTACGAGGTAATCAGAAATCATTTTTCGCGGCTTGTAGGAGCCGTTTGAGAGCCAATAATGCTATTTCCGCTTTGATCGATAGTGATTTAAATGAAAAATTTTCCCCATCAGAGAAAGCTGATGAGTTCTCTCGCTATTTCTCGTCCGTATTTTCTGTACCTCTTCAATGTCCATTACCTGAAATTAAATTACCAATCGTTACTGAGCCGTTCAATTTCGATTATATAACCGAAGATATGGTAACATGAGCATTATCTTCTCTTGAATCTAAGTGTAACACGTCCCCTGATTCTATTCCTAACATTGTATTGAAGAAATGTCGCTTTGCCCTGATTAAACCAATATGTATCCTATTTAATAATAGCCTTCTTACTGGCTCTGTTCCCCTACTATGGAAGAGATCTATATTAAAACCAGTACACAAGAGCAATTCCCGGAATCTAGTTACCAATTACAGACCTATTTCTCTATGCTGTTCCTTATCAAAAGTTATGGAGAAAATTATTGTTAAGGAATTATCTTGCTATTTAGAAAAAGAGAACCTTTTATCGCCCTACCAGGCTGGTTTTAGAGCTAGGAGGTCTACTGTGACCTCTTTAGTTGAATCGCATTCGTTCATTGTTGACTCATTATCCCAAAGCATCCCTATCGATATAATATTCCTTGATATCAGTAAAGCATTTGATTCTGTTGATCATAGATTACTTCTAAATAGGATAGCATCTTTTGGTATCTCTTCTCCAATCGTTAAATGGTTAACTGATTATCTTGTTGGCTGCTCACAAAAAGTTATGATCGATAATAGTAGTCTATCTGACCCAATTCCCGTAATATCAGCCGCGACATTAATCTCTGAACGATGAGATCATCGGTGCGATGACCTCATGTCATTCAAATTAGGCGAAAATTTTGAAAAATGTGGGAAGAAAAAAGTGCTAACAAGAAAAAATGTTGGGTACAAAGTTTCGGGGTACGAAATGTCGCGGTACGAAGTGTCGAGAATACAACAAAAAAACAAAAATTTTAATGAAATGTTCAACAAAAAAAGTTAAATGATTTTTAAGTACATTCATTCATTCATTCTTTTATTCCAGGTTGTATACAATTATGATGATGAATGGGTATACAAAACGGATCACTGTCACTTAAGTGAGCTCAGTTTAGGTGATACAAACTAACACCGAATGTTCGAGAGAAGTAAAAAAATTAATTAACAACGAAAATATGACATGTTCACAGGAGGAAAAGTCAATTAAGGCGAAGTTTCGAGGAAACGACAATCACAGAATCGGGGAGTTGGAGAAGAAATCTTTTGAAAGCACTTGGTGACTTACAAGATACAGCATTAGAAGGCAACGAGTTCCATACATTCATTAATGGATCTAGATACACACGTACTGTGAGACTGAGGAAATTTGAAGGGGAGTACGAACCGCAATGAATGTGTTTTGCGGTTTCCATAAGGAGAAGGAAGAATGCGGAACAGCGTGCTCTTATCAAGCCTAATTGCATCATGAACAACTTTGTGAACGAAACACACATCAGCTATCGATCGCCGATATTCTAGTGTGTTAAGAGATAGAAAACTCAGACGACGAAGGTAGTTCAAGTTGGGGAGGCCGGCTCGAGCTAGAAGCCTTCTGGTAAAAGATCTTTGAACGCGTTCTAAGGCATTTATGAGGTCTATAGAAATTGGGGACCAGATCTCAGATCCATACTCTAGGAGTGGCAGCACATAAGTCTTGTAAGCTTTGAGTAGTACTGGTATTGATGCTGTTTTCAGAGATCGGAAGATGATATTCATGCACTTACTAGCTTTGCAGATAGTACTTTCAATATGAGTGGAAAATGATAGTGAGCTTTCAAATAGAATTCCAAGGTCTCGAGCGTGAGACTGGGTCGGTAGTTTGTGATGGTTAATATGGTATTGTATACCTGAGTTGTTAGGACCACAATGAATGATCAGACACTTTGCGAATGAGATGGAGAGAGACCATTTGAAGGCGTAGTCGGCTATTGAATTCAAAGCTATTTGTAGAGCAATAGGATCATCGGAAAAAATCTTAACATCATCGGCATAAAGAAAACAGTGTACATTCTCTGGAATCTTGTCAACAATATCATTTAGGAAAATCGAGAAGAACAGGGGGCCTAAACAACTTCCCTGAGGAACACCGGTGGCCACTCTTTGTTCATCAGAAAGATTGTCATTAACATTCACACGAAAAGATCGCTGTGAGAGAAACGAAGAAACAAGACACAATAGAGACGAGTGGATACCTGCACATTCAAGCTTGTAAAGAAGGAGTCGATGATCGACCATGTCGAATGCCTTTGAGAAGTCAATCAGGCAGATGTCAAAAGGGATTTTCCTGGATAAGAAAGAAAGATACAAAGCGTGGGACTCAACAAGAGATGAAGTAGTCGACCGATTTCGACGAAAACCAGACTGATTGGAGTGTAAAATGGTATTCATTTCAAGATGCTGGTAAATTACATTGTACAAATGCTTCTCGAATAGCTTAGACAACGAACTGACGAGAGTGATATGACGATAATTGTTAACATCACTTTTGCTAGCTTTAAGTACGGAAACAAATTAGTATTTTAAGATTCATTTGGAGAGCAAGACGACATGTGAAATCTCATTTTCTCGTACTTTGAGATGTTATTTCGCGTGCTCTCGCAAGATCATCTCATACCTCACTGTTCCCACATTTTTTGCCTAAAAATTGCGAGAGCCATGATCTCATCGTGAAAAATTTCAGCTGTATTAACACTGACTCGATGATCTCATTCATCGAGCAATGATGTCATCTTTACAGATACATCGTCGATCACTCATCTTTTTTCGAGAGATTAATGTCGCGGCAGGTATACCTCAAGGATCATCTTTAGGCCCGTTGTTATTCTTGTTGTACATCAATTCTGTTAAAGAAGCTATCCCCGATTCTATCAATTTTTGCTTATTCGCCGATGATATAAAGATAATGGGACGCGCTACCTCTTGTAATTATATCCAACTAGCTTTGAATCGTATAACCGATTGGTGCCTAGAGTGGAATTTGTCCCTATCCATATCTAAGTGTAATGTACTTCATCTCGGATCATCCAATTCTCGCAGCGTCTATTACATGAACAGTCAACCTCTAGTAGTTGGTAGAGTTGCCAAAGATCTTGGTGTAATCATATGTGATCGTTTCTCTTATCGTAATCATGTTGAAGACAAATGTAAAAAAGGCTCTGCTCTTGTTAACATGATGTTAGTCATCATGTCCGCCTCTTTTAACTTCAGCTTTTAAAATTTATGTCAGACCTGTTCTTGAATACGCTAGTGAGTTATGGAATCCCTCATCCCCCGGCTTAGTAAAATATATTGAAAAAGTTCAGCGGTCGTTTACGAGAAGAATCCTAGCAAGATCTGGCCATTCCAGACTTCCCTATTCACAAAGAATCTCCATGTTAGGCCTAGAAACTCTTGAATATCGTCGTGCTATATCTGACCTTTTATTTATTCATAAATGTGTCCACAAAAAATGTGAACTTGAAACTATGAACTTGTTTCAGTTGTCTGCAGTACAGAGATTTTCTCGCCATTCTCATGAGCTCAGGCTAAAAACACCTCATAATATTAGCAAATGTTCTATTTCTACATGTGTTTCTCGCCAGCTATAAGTATGGAATTCATTACCTTTTGAGATCGTCAGTACACCTAATACTGCCAGTTTCAAAAAAGAATTATTATCTCTGCCTAGTGAAAAGATATTACCTAAACCTTTCGTTCATGACTAATATAATTGTCGATTTTAAGTATATCACCCTACCTTCCCTTTTTTCATCTATACCGCAACCCCTAAACACCACCACTTAGAAAAAAGTCCATGCATTTAACTTTGTTTTTGTTTGTGTTTTCATGATATCTCATGTGCTTGCAATAAAGAAATGAAATGAAAATAAAAAAATCTTTTTTTTTTTCAAAACGAATACTTTTTTGAACCGTTTTCGTGAAAAAACGGCAGAGTGAAATTTATATGTGCCAAAAATATCGAAGTTCAAATCATTTTATCAAATAATAGTAAAATAGTCTTAATTTCACAACTTTATTCTTCATTGTTGCAGGAATTTCTCTTGCTTTCTCAAAAAAAGAACCACGTGAAGTATTGAACAGTTTATATCCGATAATTCCTCTCCTTTTTCGAAAACCTTGAAGTTTTTCGCAAGGTTTTTTTTTGGATAAAAAAATCAGAATTTACAAACCTATCAGAACTCAAAATAAGATTTGTCCCGTGGTTACGAACTCTTATTTGCAAAAATCTTTAAAAAAGAGTGATACTGAAGAGATTATGCTAATATGTAGGAATAAAAGCCTGCTCATAATCATTCATTCATTCATCAATTCTTTATTCCTTGAACAGATTATATTCAACTTCGGTTCACAGTGAACAATAACAATAGCGGATATGCATGGACTGTCTTTCCAGTGGCGGTGTGTGTAAGCAAAAGGTTGCTTAACTAGGAGGGGTGGGAGGAGATAGAAAATGCTATTAATAGAGAAACGAGCCTTTAGTTATCAGAAACAAAAGTATTTGGTAAAACTAGGTTGACAGGCAACTTAAGTAAATTGTTCTTAAATACCTTGCAATTAGGATCGTTTACGATTTTAAAATCCAATGAATTTCATACTGATAACTGACGAGAAACACATGTTGATATGAAAGACTGGATTAATATTATTGGGCGGAATAAGACGCAAAGAATGAGAATGGCGAGAAAAACATTCAACAGCTGATATTTTATATAAATGAATAGTATCTATGTCACATTTCTCATGGATACATTTGTGAATGCAAGTAAGGTCAGCAATGGCTCGACGGTATTCAAGAGTTTGAAGTTTTAACAACAATAGCCGCTCTGAGTACGGAAGTAAAGGTTGACCGGCTCTAGCTAGAATTCGTCTCGTAAACGAGCGTTGTACTTTCTCGATAAGTTTCACTAGTCCCGAGGACGTAGGGTTCTAGAGCTCGCTAGCATATGCTAATAATGGTCGTACATAGATTTTAAAGGCAGAAGTCAGAAGAGGAAGAGATGGCGATTTGAACGCTTTTAATAACATATTCACAACATAAGAGGCATTTTTACATTTCTCATTTATATGTTTACGATAAGAAAAACCATCGGATATTATCACTCCAAGGTCTTTGGCTGATTCACTAGCTAGAATGGGTATATTGCTCATATGATAAACATTACGAGACTTAGATGAACCAAGATGTAAAACACTACATTTCGATAGCGATAAACACAAGTTCCACTCTGAGCACCATGCTAATCCATTTTCTTTCGTCCGTTCTTTCTCCATTCTTGAATATTATCATTTCTAAAATCCTCTTTTCTGCTTCTCTCTCGCTTTCATTATCTCTCTCTCAGCACCCTTATTTCTTCTTCTCTCTGACTGTCTCTCTCTTCTCCTTTCTTCTTTTCTCTAGCAACCTGTTAATCTTTCTCCACCCTTCTTTCCTCTCTCTCTCTCTCTCTCTCTCTCTCTCTCTCTCTTCTCTCTCTCTCTCTCTCTCTCTCTCTCTCTCTCTCTCTCTCTCTCTCTCTCTCTCTCTCTCTCTCTCTCTCGCTCTCTCTAGCGCTATTCTGCCTTCCTATATATCTTTTCTCTCTTCTTTCTTTTTCCTCGCTCTCTTTCATAATTTTGCTTGCTCTAAACTCCTTTCTAAACATTTTCTTCAATTTTTCGAACCTCTTCCATTTCTTTTCGCCAACAGTCGCTTTTTCTCTCGCCCTACTTATGATTTATTCTAAATTTCGAGTTGAAATAAATGAGTTTTGCGAGGAAAAAAATTGAATAACAGAATGAGAAATACAGGAACATCGCGTTTTACCTACACAATAGCATTTGTCTAGATCACGTCGAGATCATCTTTCGAGAGACTCAAAAAGCACTCGAAAGAAAACGACAAAATACACTCGGGAAAAGAATCAGTGAGACGAGATTAGATAGATGATACGCTTACGTATGTACATAAATTTCTAGGCTGTTTCTCCACTTTCTTTTCATTCTGATTTTACAATGCAACAATAGATGGAAACATTTTTTGTTCTGCATTTTCAAAAAAACGTGTAAAGCATATATATATATATATATATATATATATCTGAAAATCTGAAAATAAGTAGCCTAACCAAGTAGGTGATCTGATGAATCGAGTAATATGTTCTCGCAGTAGAATAACTCTGATATTAACGAGCTTTTTCTAGTAGAATAAATCTGATATTAACAACCTGATATTAACATGCCATTTGAAAAAAAGCGAACGAGGATGTGGCAGACCAGTACATTAGAATGAAGAGCCTTGTTATTTTATTCCCAGTTTTAACGATAAAATGAATTTGAGAAAAAGATGCATCAAATTGAGCTTTCGGAATTGTGTCAAGTTTCACAAAACACGTTAAAATAGTTTTCTATGTTTTATTTATTTGTTATTCAAATCAATGATGCCATCGCCTAGAATTTTTAGAGTTTCGAGATTAAAAATTTTTGATTCTTTCTATATCAATTGTTGTGCCACTCCTTTTCTCAAACCAATTCCAAAAAAAAAAACAGATATGTCTGCTCCTTCGTCAGTTTCTCAACCCTCATCTGATGTACAAGTTATGATCCAAGCTGTCAACCGTAAAGGGACCAAATCTCCCAACTTCTGAATGCAGTAACCTCAATGATGACGACATTATCTTCTCTCATACCTCTTCTCTCTAAGCTCACAACCCAAACCCCGGCCCCTCCATCCAACTCTTTGATGACTTCCTCTCTCATATCGCAGCCTGAACTACTCGCCTACTCGCGGTCAGGAGAGTCCTTCAAGAAGACAAAGTCATTCTGGAAGAGAAGACTCACAACATCGTTTTGGTCGGCATTCCAGAGAAGATAATAGAAGACGCCACGGATCAACATGATGGAAAACTTCTTGATTTTCTCGTTAGTGAACTCAATATACCTTCTCTCACTAATGCATTCAACCAAGGTAAAGTTTTTTTTCTTAAATTTTTTAAGCTGAGTAAAGACATTTTTTTCTTTATGAGTAAAGAGTAAAAAATGTCTTTACTCTTCACTCATCGACGCTTCGGAAATAAAGAGAACAAGAGAAGAATTCTTAAGATTCATTTTCCATCGCCATCTCACCGAACAGAAGTACTTCGAAAACTACGAGTCCGTCGTCCTGAAGTCCTTCGCAAATTTCCTCACGCGTACGCGAGAGAAGACCTTACCACAGAAGGACTCCAACTCGAGAAGGACTGCAAGAAACTCGCCAAAGAAAGAAACGAAAAAGCTGGATCGATGGAGTGGGGGGGGGTACAAGGAACAAGGCTCATTCGATTCTCTCATCCGCGTCCTCTATACACTCCGAAGACAGACGCTGAGGCTAATGGTTCTCTTCAAAACGTGACGGTGACAAGAGGAAAAAGGATGGATGCAAAAGATGTACAGAAATAGGTCAGTAGTGCTTATGGCCATAGCCTGTTTACTTCTTCTGATATTTGGAATAGTCAACATAGTATTAGAGGAAATTTTATTTTTTACTATAGTAATTGTCGCTCTATACGGATTAAATTGTACTATCTTAATCATTTATTATCTTCAACGCAATATAATGCTATTTGCTTTTCAGAAACTTGGTTACACGATAGTGAACCTGATGTCATTTTACATTCAAGCCATATTCTGTTTTTCGTTCTGTTAGAAACTCTAATATCAGTAACAGAGGTGGCGGAGTAGCAATTTTAGTGCAATCTAGACTCAGTCCAGTAACAATTTCGGCGATGTCAGTTTCAGAATGTGTAGCTATTACAGTTGAGTTACAATGTAGATTAAACAAACAAAGATTCATATTTTTCTGTAAACAAACAAAGATTCATATTTTTCTCGTGTTAGATTAATGTGTGTTTATCGATCTTCCAGTGCCCCAGACGATATCATGAATGAGTTATTAGCATACTTCTCTTTAAATACCATTCCCAATGTCCCTCTCATAATCGTTGGTGATTTGAATTTGCCTTGTATTGATTGGGACAAGTTGACGTGTTCTAAGAGCTATTCTTCTACTCAATTTCTTAATTACTGTTGTGAAAACCATTTCACTCAGTACATTCTGATGCCGACTCGAAGTCAGAACATTCTTGATCTTCTTTTATGCAATCATCCGATTATCTCTTCTTCTAGTGTTATTGCTCCCTTCACATCCCAGTGCGATCATAATTCTATTTGTTTCGATTGTATTACCTCCAAAGTATTCGATGACATAATCAAGCCTATAAAACTTTATTCTGAGGCGAACTGGCATATGATTGAGTACGTTATTTACTGTCATGATTGGACCTTGGCATTATCATCTCTTGACCCTAATCAAGCTTACAACTATATCGTTGATCTACTATGTGACCTGATCGATCGCTTTGTGCCAACTGTTGTTCCTAATTCGTCCACCAATAGATATCCAGCGCGTATTCAACGCTTATTCAATAAGCTTCAGAAAGTTTCATTTACTGCTCCTCACTCCGAATATTGTAAAAATCTTTCAAGAAATTTTTCTTCTGAGCTTTATGATTTTGAATCATCTAAGGAATCTTCTCTGATTGTTAAAGGCAACCGTAAACAGTTTTTATCGTATTGTGCAAATCGTATTAAATCTCAAAACGATTCCTATGTTTTGTACGACAGTAGTGGAACGGTAGTAACGGACCCTTCCATAAAAGCTGAAATGTTCTCTTCTCAGTTCTCATCAACTTTCTCTGAACCGTCTCAGAATGTTCTTCCTGTCTCTATTTTAGCTCCCTTCGATCAACACTTTTCTCTTGAAATAATTGATGATCAAATGAAAATCGATGTTGTTTCTAAGTTAGAGAATAAATGTAATAAAATACAATCATTTATTCAAATTCACATGATAGAATAGCACATACGTACATGCATTGATGAACTTGGATTGCTGTCACGGATGTGAGTTCAGCTAGATTCCATTCTATACCTCACCCGATTCCATTCCGAACATTTTTATCAAAAAATGTAGATATGCGTTGTTGAAACCTCTGCGTATTTTATTCTACAAAAGTTTAATGACTGGAATTGTACTCGATATGTGGAAGTTTGCTATTGTAAAGCTTCTACTGAAAAACAAAGGACCTCCTATCTTATCAAATTACAGACTCATTTCTTCAACCTGCTCGATTTCTAAAGTAATGGAAAAAGTTATTGTTAATTCTTTTTCAAAGTATCTTGAAGAGCGTTCATTGCTCTTCCCTTTTCAAGCCGGTTTTCGGCCTAATCGATCGACAATCACTTCTTTAGCCGAATCATATGCTTTCATAACCCATTCTCTGAGTTCAAGCATTGCTATTGATGAAATTTTCCTAGACATCCCAAAAGCTTTTGATTCTGTAGATATTCGATTTCTATTGTTCAAATTGAATTCACTTCATTATGTTATTATGTAACATCATTGCCTCCTCCTAGCCTCATCTAGTGCACTAGTGTGTTTTGAGTTTTTCTCCAAGTTTATGGAGTTAGAACATTTTTGATAGCCCATTGAAGATTCTCATCATTAATGTTCTGGCCTTCGTGCCTCTTCTCCAATCTCTTTCACATCTAGCTAGTGTTTGGCTAGCCGCGTTTCGTGCGTGTTTGTTTTTTTAATTAAACCAAGGGTTTAATTACCCAAGTTTGAGTGTGCGGACACTCTCTCCCACGGGCAATCCCATCCAAGGTCAACTCCTCCCCACGGGCGTCTCTCTATGCGACTCCAAACAACACGGCGACGCCAAGCAAACGACAAGCAGATCGACGGCTGAAGTCCGGGTTTAAGTAGAGTAGGGGCGGGGGAGTTGGGGAACGGGACACTCAGTAAAGGAGTTTCCATTGTGACTCCCAGTTCTTTATTTAGTATTCTATTCTTGCATTCTGATTCAGTAAATTTAGTAATTAAGTAATTTATCGTTCTCCATCTATTTTCTTCATTGTTTGTTTGTTGCTAAGAAGTAAAGGTCATTAAAGTCCCGCGTGGCAATTTCACAAGTAGAGAGAAAAGGATTTATCATTGAGTTTATCTGCTCAGAAATTCAAAGGCGACTACAATGGTGCATCGGCCGGAAATTATTTTTATTTTGTTTTTTGTTTTTTTGTAGGGCCTGCACTAGAATTTATCTCTTCTTTTCCCAACTCCCGTAAACAATCAGTGACCATTTACGATATATAACTCAGTACCAGCTTCAGTTTTAACTGGTGTTCCTAAAGGTTCTTCAATAGGCCCATTGTTGTTTTTACTGTTCATTGACGGCATCAAGAAAGTTATCCCTGCCACTAATCGCTTCAGTATTTTTGACAATGATGTTATGCTGCTAGCTCAAGTACCCTTATATTCGGATGAAATGCAAACTTCAGTCAACAATATATTTGACTGATGTACTCATTGGAACCTCACTCTTTCAATTTCTAAATTTACTGTTATTCATCTAGGCAAGCAATCGGTGTTTCACCCCTACTCTATTAACCAAATTTCATTGATTGTTACCAACCAGGTTAAAGATTTAGGGATTTTGATTTCCGTTTCAATTCTCATATGTATTGACAAGATTCAAAAAAACATATTCTACTGCAAACCTTATTCTGAAGGCTTTACAGACCAAATCATGTGAAATGCTCATGCTTGCTTTTCATGTATACGTTAGACCGATTCTCGAATACGGGACCGAAATTGGGTCCCCTACCACTAAATACCTCATCAACGATTTAAAATATGTACAGCGTAATTTTACTAGAAGAATAAAAATGTAAGCCCTTTCTCAGAGATTGGAACTGCTCAAAACTGAGTCATTAGAATATCGCCGAGCATTCAGAGATCTATGTTTTTTGCCCAAATGTTTACATAACAAATGCTCTCTCGATTTTACCTTTCTATACATTTTATCTCCCACCAAGTACACATAATACAAGACAAACGTACTCTCTGAGAACTTGTCTGCCTATCGCTCACCAGGCTAGGTTGTCTACGTTTGTCTCTAGATCAATAGCAATATGGAATTCCCTTCCGGAAGATATCGTATCGAAAGTTCTTCAAGTTTCGCGACAAGGTTGAAAAAATTCCATTTTAAGTTGTGCTTCCTTGTCCGAGTGTAACATGTTGACGATTATTTGTATTTACATACATATGTATTTTTCACAATCTTCTGATTATAAATAACTATAGGCAGCTAATTCATATCATGTTTTCTTCTTAGATGATATTTGGATTAGTTGAATGCCATTCAGCACTTTTGAATGAATGATTGTTTTTTGTCTCCCTATCCTACGCGTCCATGCTAATTGGAACTACCTTTCATAGTTGTATTACAAGTTGTTGTTCTTGCATGGAATGAACGAATTGAAAAAAAAATTGAATTGAAAAGTTTTTGACCTCATATTTAGGTTTTTATAATCGTCCTAAGTTACCTCATTTGAAAATTTTATTAAGAGGTTTATTTCTTGACAACTTACTCTTGCATCGGCGATGAAGATTTTTTGGGTTCATAAATCACGTTAACATGACTAACATTATCAAATGCAAATGCCTTTCCAACAGTATCTCCACATCTTTGTCTTTTGATGTGATATCAACAAGAACATCGATTTATCAACGAACTTCTTGAAACTAAAGCAACATTGTTCTTAAGCTCACGGGAACACTGTTCTGCTTCTCATTCGTAACTTATTTAGTGAATAACACGTTCCTGCACCTACTTTGTACTGCTCCAAAAAAAAAACTGATTCTGTTCTAACCCTTACCTTGTTTTGAACGACGATTCAAGGAAGTGGACAAATAAAACACAAGGCTAAAGTATATATTGAAGACGCAGTTGCATGATAATGATGTGTGACTAGAAGAACAAGACCTATTGTCTGGTGCAAATCACAATCACATGAACAAGCAAAGCTTACTCGATAGTCTAAAATTTCGCAAGGAATGAGATACATTTTAGTTCGATTCCAAGAATCAGTTTATTGCATGCTATTCAAAAGGGTGGGTAGAATCTATGGAAAAAACAGGGAAACGAGTTGGATAACAAGTGACTAGAAAAATACTTAGAAAAATAGTATAGAGATATATGACAAATGATAAGATAAAGAGATATAGTCCAAGAGTGTAGACCTAGACGAAGAAACGAGACAATTCAGACAAAGACGTGTAGAATCTGGACAAAGGCTGTAGAGTACGCAAATAAATAAGAGTATTCCCTACTCCTCGTTGATCTCAAGCAACGGATTTTTATACCGAGCAGAGGAGCGGAATGTTCGTAGAAACTTGCGCAAAAATCGTGTGGTGTGACGGGACCGAACCCGTGACCTTTCGCATTCCGGGCGAATGCTCTCCCACTGAGCTACGCACGCACACATGATAATGCACATTTTAAGCCCATACAACATGCCCCGCTCTCAACACCGAGGTCTCTCGAGGTCCAGGGTCAGATGTCTAGGCGCCTTTGTTTCTGCGAACTAGCTCATGCTCGGGTTTTCTTCTTTTTATCTTTTTTTCTTTTTCTCTTTTTCTCCTCTCTTCTCATCCTAGTTCGGCCCCCATGTAAATAAGAGTATTCCCTACTCCTCGTTGATCTCAAGCAACGGATTTTTATACCAAGCAGAGGAGCGGATTGTTCGCAGAAACTTGTGCAAAAATCGTCTGGTGTGACGGGAACCGAACCCGTGACTTTTCGCATTGCGGGCGAATGCTCTCCCCACCGAGCTTAACACGCACACATGATAATGCACATTTTAAGGCCATAATGCATGAAATCCATCGCACGGGCAAAAATCTGGAACTCGGCTGGGACCGAACCTCCGCTGCCTAACCGGGGCTTGTAGAGAGTTAACCAATACACCAACCGAGCACACATTGTCCCATGCGATTTCCTGCTATGTCTAAGGCACGATGGCCGTTCTTTCTAGTCACGCATGCTCATGAAGCAATTGCGTCATGAAAGGAGTGTAACACCACAATCCATGATAAGACAGAAAGATGATGGTAGAGAGAAGATCAATTTTTTGATCTTTGTTAATAGTTTAAAGCAACGATTGGCTGAGACTATAATGAATGAAATCCATCGCACGGGCAAAAATCTGGCACTCGGCTGCGACCGAACCTCCGCTGCCTAACCGGGGCTTGTAGAGAGTTAACCAATACACCAACCGAGCACACATTGTCCCTTTCATTCATTATACATCGACGGAGATGTAGTCTCAGCCCATCGTGGCTTTAAACTATTAACAAAGATCAAAAAATGATCATTTTAAGGCCCATACAACAAGACCTAGACGAAGAAACGAGCCAATTCAGACAAAGACGTGTACAATCTGGACAAAGGCTGTAGAGTACGCAAAAAATACTACTGACAATCCAGATAAAGGCTTAAAAAATCTAGACATACAAAGCCGGTGGAGCCTCTCATTTACGGAAGAGGACATGTTTCCCATCTCCGCCTTGTTTGGAGTCTGATAACCAATCATAGTAATCTCCTGATGCACCGTGCGTATCTCGCGCTCTCTGAAAATCATGTGAGAGGTCAAGGTAGCACTGAATAAAAGAAACACTTATAAGTTTTTAATGTTACAATTTGCCAACGAAACATTCACATCGATATATTCAAGGTGTAGAGGACAGATTAGACTAGATTGGGTGAAAGCAGTGATAATTTTTTCTCGATTCCTTGTTTTATTCTCTTATTTCTGTGCACGTGTTACTCAAATTAAGTCAAGTTGTCCCAAAAATAGGTCAATGTTTAACTTTTCAGTTGAACCTTTTCAGCGCCACACTTATGTATTACAATGTGTCTCACCATAACCTTGCATTGTAAAATGTCGATAAAATATATATAACCCATATTGAAACTAGGTTGTTTTTTAATGAGATAGCCTTGTCACGAAATTATGTTGTTTGAGAATTTACATAACTGATCTGACGATACATATAAGGTGGAACTTTTATTGCAAAATAGGATAACCTGTCACTAAATAAGGTTTTAAATTTTTTAAAAAAAATTAGGTAGACGTCTTTCTGAGATGAGTTAGACGTTTCAATGCATTAATCTAACTTTGCTATCGTTCTCAAACATGTGTAGTTTACTTGCACATGTACAACTTCAAGATTACTTAGCTCATAGATGACTTGAATGAATGACCTAAAATGTAAAACTTGTAGTTATACATGTGAATCACCACTCAACTCATAGTGAACATTTTTTCGTACTCGAAAAAATACGATTTGAAGTGATTCACCGATCTAGGCTCATTTACGGGTTCGTATAGCTGTTGCGGTGGGGGAGGTGCACGGAAGGGCGGTTGCTGGGGTGGGGGAGGAGCTTCAGCTGGTGGTTCGTTCACGGGGGCGGGAGGGGCCTGTAATTAACTTTTATTACTTTTTCGTTATTTCTCTATTTTCTTAACTGCAGAGTATGCATATTTCAAAAGTTCATACATTGAATAAATTTCTATTTGGAAGCCATTAATTATAGAAACTAGAAGGTGCATTTCACCGCAGAATAATGTGTAACAAACACATACAAAACATTTTGTTGTTGTTGTGAATACAAGATGCTTTCTTTGTTTCAAGTCTTTTTCTAACAGTATAAAGTATCGGATTTTCAAGTTCGTTCTGAAAAGTATCAATCAAAACTAAGTGGGAATTATCTAATTGTTAGACTAAGACACACCCAAGGCATCGTAGATGGAAATATACATCCTCTCCATTTACAAATTTGGACGTCATCCACAAATAGCAGGATATGCGCATCCTATCCAAACACTATTGGGATGGATAAATGATGTGGATGAAGATCAGTTCACCCTGCCCGTGAATAACTCGGAATTACCTCTTCACACTCATCTCAGAGAAGGATAAGTCCATCCTCTCCTCATAGAACGTTGCCAGAAACAAAAAAAACCTGAGCAGAGGGAGCGGTCGGAGGGGAGTCCGCAGGAACTGGCTCATCTTTCTTGGGCTTCTCCTTCGGAGGCTTTTCCTTGGGGGGCTCATGATTCTTAGTACAACGAGGAATCTCCCCTGGCTCAGTGTATTCACACATTTTGTAGAAACTCCCGAAGAACTTAGTACGTAGCTTCATCGCAGACTAAACAACTTATGTTTGAATGTTCTGTTCAATGTTGGCAGTCAAAAAAGAACCAGATCACAAAAAATTATCCGATGTTTATGTGTCGTTAAGAAATAATCGAGCGTTAAAATTCTTTAAAAAAATATTTTCTTGTGAAAGATGAACACAGCGCTAATTTCTCACATTAATTTGCCTCACAACGAATTGCCGTGAAATGCAAATGCATTTTAAATGCAAATACGGTGTTTTTTAATTGCTACTTTTTCAACAAAGCAATCACTAACTAACAAAAAGCCAACACTTACCAAAATAACGAGCAATAAAAAAGCACCGTAATTCATTGACATTTAAAGAAAGTTCATTGTGGGACAAATGAACATTCAGCTTAGCGCGGTCTTTATTGAACAGTTCTAATGGTTCAGACATACAACGGATGGTGAGAGATTACAACATGGTAATCAATATTTTAAAATGAACAACAGCCAATAAATGATCAGGATTCTAATTTAAGTACTGGAATAGAAACTTCTTAGCTGACAATGCATTCATATTGAAAAAATGAGAAGGAAGAGAATTCCAATCATTCACAACTCTATTTGTGAAGAATTTCTTATATCGGTTTGTGCGGCTCAAAGGCAACAAAAGCTTCCAATGAAGTCCTCTAGTCCTAGTACAGTGAGACATTGGTAAGAAATCTGGGCAAGTGATATCTAATCTTTTAAACACTATTCTATGCAAAGTGAACACATCGTTAATAAGTCTGCGTCTTTGAAGACTTTAACAGCCAAGCCAATTCAGTCTTCGATCGTAAAATAAACTAATTCCTGCTCTACTAAAAATACGCTTAGTAATTCTTCTTTGGACAGACTTTCTTACTTAGCGTTAAGTCAATAGTATTCCAGACTTCACTGGAGTACTCCAGGATAGGTCTAACGTAACTACAAAATAGCTTCATGAGAATTGCAACATTTTTTGTACGAAAAGATCTCAGAATGAGATAAGAAATAGAAAAAGCCTTATTACAGATATGATTCACATGTTCCTTAAAATAGAGATCGTTGGAGATAGTTACTCCTAAATCAAGAAATGATGAAGTGAACGAAATCGGTGAGGAATTGAGATTAAAGTTGACATCTGGATGATCCCTTCCTATTTGCATAGCAATTGTCTTACTGCTCTATATAGCAAGTCCCCATTCATCAGACCACTGAGATACTGAATCCAAAGCTGTCTGCAGTAGACCGGAATTGTTAAGTGTGAAAAGCTTAGCGTCGTCAGCATACAACGTGCAATAAACATCTTACGGTAAAGCACTGGGTAAATCATTTTTATAAAGTAAGAAAAGCAATGGACCCAACACAGATCCCTGCGGGACCCCACATCCAACTGAATAACTACTAGAGAATGAATCGTTAACAACTACACACTGACTCCTGTTAGAAAGATAAGAAAAAAATGAATTTATAAAGACAACCAGATATACCATAGGCTGACAACGTCTGCATTAGACGGTTCAAGGGTACTGTATCAAACGCTTTGCTATAGTCGATAAAAACACAAGAAACATAGGCAGAAGAAGATACATCGAGTGCTTTGTACCAAACAGACAAGGAAGTCAAAAGAACGGAAGTGCAGGACTTTCTAGAACGGAAACCATGTTGGTGAGGACTTAAAAGAGCATTGGCCTCGAGGTAAGTGTGCAGTGACGTATTTCACCAGAAAAGTACCTTTTTGAATTTTAAGGCTATTTTTGAATTTTAAGGCTTTTTGAGTAAAATTACATTATATGATAGAATATGCTACGAAGTACGGAATTCTCCTTCACGTTGGCTCAGTTAATTGACTTTTGTGTATTTTTCGGCTTTTTCTTGTTTTTAGGCTTATTAATTAATTCATTCATTCATTCATTTATTCTTTATTCCGTGCACACATGATATTAAAACAATGAAGATTGCGGATATGCATGGACTACCTTTCTAGTGGCGGTATGTTTTTGAGCGAACGGTCGCTTGAGCATGAGGGGAAGGGAAAGAGAGGAACTTATAATGAACTTATGAATAGGTGGTATTCGAACGTATATAGAAAAAAATCAATTCAAAAGGTATACATATGTTTTTTTTATGTTCTTGTCTAAAAATTTGAGAATGAAAAAAACTGAAGAAGAAAAAAGCGCACATTTCTGTGGCAGTACGTGTGGTAGATGAAGATCATAGGCCCGAAGATGAGAGATTGGAGGAAGAAGAGGAGAAAGATCCACAGTCTCTGCTGGCTGGAGGCGAGAAGGCAAGTCAGCCAGATCATCATGAGGAAGTAAGAAAAGAACATCAGACACTTGGCCGATTTCCTCAAAACCTCGTTTCTCTGCTGCATTCTCTCCAACTTAAGAAGATATTATTTCCTTCATACATTTTTTTACGAGAGCACATTTAAGAATCTAGTACCCGCCAATATTCTACTATTTTTTGACGTTACTTTCTTTGTAGCCAACCCATCTTCTTAATTTTTGAGTATTTTTTAAAGAGTTTATTGCAGTACAAAGACATGGATTTTATCGAATTCGGATCTCAAATTACAAAACAGTGGTGAATTTACGAAAAATTCAAAACTTTGTGGGGAATCCCTTTGAGTCGATGATTGCCTGACATCTTTTTGGCCTGGACTCGATAATTTTTTAATGGTTGAGGTTGGAATCGCAGCCCGAGCACGCTGCAGCAGCTCAAACTTTTGAGCCGCTTCTTCGCCCTATCTCGCTTCACAGCCAGCTCCAGCACTTTTCACATGTGCTGAATCAAGTTTAGGTCTTCGCTCTGACTGGGCCATTACGGTTGTACTCACCGACGACAAAACCTGGCGACAACATGGGCAGACTTGTGTTTGGGGGTCATTCCTGTACCATAACGAAGGCACGACGGTGCGTGGCACGCTGCCAAAACGATGCTGCCCAGAGCAGCATCATTTTTTCAAGAATGCACTCATAGCTGTAGCGATCAAGGATGCCCTCAATCTTAAACAGTGGACCCATTTATCGGCTCTAGAAGCACTTCCAGACAAGTACGCTGCCACCACCGTGTTTGACCGTTGGGACTGGTACTCAAGTACAAAACGAGAGCTGATAAGCAGACGAACCCACTTATTACCGTCATTCCCGAACAAATTATACTTGCTCTCGTCGGTCCGGACGATTTCGTCCCTCTGCGCGAGTCCAGCGCAGATGATCTCGGGCCCAGGAAACCCGTTGGTCGCGGTCTTCTGCCGAGATCAGCGGCTTTCTCACGAGGCGTCATCCATGCGAGCTAGAAGCTGGGAGACGACGACATACGGAGACGACGACGCTCGTAAAGAAAAGCAGGATCCATTTGGAGAGCTCACGATCATAGTTATATCCTTAGAAAGCCACGGAGAGTTCTCGCTTGACGCTCTCACGATTTTCCAGTCCATTAGCGCAGTGGTTGCACGTTGTTTGTCCGGTCCCCTGGTGCTCGGGGGCGCGCTCTTAAACAAAAAATTTCTTGTAGAACTCCGAATACGGCAGGCTAAGAGATACCAAACAGCGTGGCCAGCTTTTGCTGGGTCAGGCCCTGTTACCTTCCTGCCAGATTGGCTTGCTTCACGCGAAAATGCAAATACGTGTCACCACGAGGCCTGCCCATCTATAAACTGCATATTTAACACGAAAAAACATATTTTCAAAAAACCCGGATTAAAAAGTAAAAACTTTTTGAAAATGAAAACCACAGTAGCTGTAAGACAGCACAGTGAAAAAAGGTTAAATTTTCATCGAAATAACTTGACTTTTTAAAAAGTTATAGCTGAAAAACCAAAACACAATAGAAAATTCGCGGGTACTATATGTAATAATTTTCTTTCCATTTTTTTTAAATAAGAAAGCGTGATTTGGGGGATGAATCTTCGCTGATGAACGAATAAATTTCATTGTGAGCTGATGCTTTTAATGTTCTTTCTTAATTTGTTAGGTGTATTCCTTTTTCGGCCTATTGAAGAACGAGTTTTATCCATTCAATCAATACCCCCCTCCAATCATATTTAACTCAACCTAAACCAGTGGTTTTTTCTTCGTCAACTTTCCTCTTGTTTTACACGCAACATGTCGCAATATTGAGTACCTTATGTACATATGTAGTTTGATCAATATTTTGATTAGGTTTAAATAGCTGAAGTTATATCAAATAAATGTTGTCCTACTTTGAATATTTTGAAGAAGACCCAAAAAAATGAAGAAAACCCACTTGCACCAATAAACTTGTTCGAAATCTTGATGTCCTTCTTCGGTCATATCACAAGCCAGATTCCCAAGAGAACTCTTCAGACCGGCGAATAGCAGGAGCAGCCAAACTGGGATGACGAATCCATAGAATGGAGGATTGGGTACAGAAGCGAAGCAACTGAAACGCAATTGGTTATGTCTTTATCACCGGGTAAACAAATATATCTTCCTCGAGGGTTTGACGGCCGGGTTTCACACATTCTCCGATATGGGAAACACTTCTATGTTGGTAGATCTGGCGGCTGTGCCCCGGATCACTGCTACTGTGCGTAGCAGCATCGGGAGAGTCTGATATTTAGAAGCACTTACACCATTTCCCAACTTTTTTAGTTTGGTGAATTAGTTTAACGTAGGTGGTTCAGAACTCGCATTCATGACTAGAATGGTTGAAAGAGAATGTTTTGGGGAAGAAAAAAAAAGCTTAGACAGAGCAAAAATAAAGTATTTCATAAGAAAAGACACCTTAGGATGTTTAATAAGAAACAAATTTAAGCAGCGATTATTTTGAGCTTGTTGTTCTGATGAGTTTTGATGTACTGACGACTATCAATCCGTTTCACTCATAAGTAGGATCGTGTCCTAAAAAGGCCTGCCTCGAACGATGCCGTCAGAGACTTCATGAAAAAAACGGTTAAACGAAAACCCTGCTTTAAGGCGGGTTTTCTTGCTAAAAAAGGTTGTTGAACTCACTGAAGACCGGAAGCCCCGTAGAACTCCTTTTCGAATAAAAAGGTAAAGAGAGTAGGTATGAGAGCGATCAGAATCGGTACGATGTAGTTCAGCACCACGGGGACGTTGCCGTTCTTCTTTGACTTACCATGTGTCATGCTGAAAGGGATCGCAGACGTTCGATTTGTGGACAACATGTAATTCTATTTAACCATTGCTTTGCTTCTATGATTTTAGTTCTTGTTTCCACATTGGAATTCAAGTGACGGTTTAGTAAATAGCAATAGCACTATTTAAAACCTATATTACTTTTTCCCTTTTGAGTCGCCTAGGGCGAGAAACCCTGAATGGTTTTATTTAACAATTAAAGCTCACAAGGTACCCTAAAGTTGCAGGATTCATGGAACTGTGCATTTCTTGTTTTTTTGAATATTTTCATTTCATTTTATAATCATGTTCTATCATGCCCTTTATTCTCTCCCCTTTTTCCTGACTCAGTTTTAACTTCATGCCATATCCTCCAATCTGATGTAACATAAAAATATGTACTGAAATAAATAAATAAAAAACCTCTAAATTACTTTATCTTTATAAATAATCTAAATACTTTATAAATAAAGTTCTCTAATTTACTTTATCTAGATTTTAACCTTCTATTTATCCTTGATGAACTTTAATTAACATGGAAGCCTCTATTTAATCTATTAAGGTTCGTCATGAATCTTTTCAAGTTTTGATGATAGGTTTACATCAAGCATATACAGCAATTTCCGAGGAGTAAAGTATTCCTCTGCCAAAAAGTAAATATTCCATGCACCCACGCATAGCAAAGCATAGCAACAACAATAAATGCAAGAATAACAACAACAATAACAGCAAGAATAGAAAAAAAACAAGAACAACAACAGTAACGAAAAAGAATTCAAAAGGACTGCACGAGTGAGCGAAGAGGCTTTCCATGACAAAGGCGGCACTGAGAAGAACCATGAAGTAATGACAGAGGACCGAAACGATTTGGCATGTGCTCTGAGCAATTTTTTTGGCGTGAATTAACGAAACTTTATGTATTTTAAGAACGATCTCTTTTTTGGAAAACGATTAAATGTCTCATGCATGGTTATAAACTTTGTATGCATTAATTCTCCCTGAGTTCCACATAAATATTTTCTCCTTTTTAAACTATGTATTCAGATTTATCATTCACACCAATTTCTCTTTTTTTTCTCTCAGTGTTTGTATTGCAGTGTATGCTACATATATATGTATGCTATGTACATTGTGTATTCTATTATGTATAATGTGTTGTATAATGTGCTTACTACACGTAATAAAAATACAATTTCGCGTGAGTTGTTTTCTTATCCTTGTATTCTAACGAGAGCCTCCTTCTTGAAGGTACAGTCCATATTAGCTGGTGATTCTTGCCTTTATTATTTGATTCACGATCTCCTCGAGCTTGAAAATCTCCCCTAGCCGTAATATTTGTTATCGATGGGGTAGCTAAAAATTTCTTCAGGACTGATTACTGTGAATACCGAAAACTTATTCATTGGGTTAAAAATTAAGACGAGTTACTAAGCCGTATAGTGAATGAAAATTTTTCCGAATTTTTAATATTTTTTCTCGTGGTAAGCGGTTTCTTGAGGTGAAATACGTACCTATCTTGGTGGAGCCAAAGGCTGCTGCTTTGTAAAGCGGCTGTGGAGAGTCAGAATAGTGCATGTACTATCGGATGTTAGGTGGACCTGCTCGGGGAAGGAGTCAAACATCGGACCCTTCGCACAAAAGTCGCGCACGCTACCAATCTTTTACGGGTGTACTTTAGGATGGAGAAGGGGGTGGGGGAGGTTCAAGAGACCCTCAAACCTTGTTTCCGCGGAAGAGCAGGTTGAGTCCGATGCAGATGTACAGTAAGATGATGAAAATTTCTTCGTACAAATGGATGAAGCGGTGGTGGCCCTTGTTTCTAAAATATAACCCATTATGGTTCAACTTTCTTCAAGAAATCGGTTTGGATGAAATCAATCAATACAACATTTTAATGAAAAGTTCAACCTTATGTAGCATCAACTATGTATATGTACATGACTGAGCTAAAAAGCGGAAAAAAGTTAGCCTTTGGCATGAAATCGCCCAAGCGTTTTTTATACTCTGCTATAAATAGGGATTGACTTAGGTATCATTCACACTATCAACGGCATCATATAAAAAATTAGGAAATTTGAAACCATCGAAAAATACCAAATTTAAACCTATGAATGACTCTAAAAGCTCGTTTTCTTGGTTCTGAACAAATTCGAAGTATTTACTCCCGGCTGAGAAAAATACGATAGATCTATCGCAAGGGCAAAACTAAGCCCATGGGGCGAATGAAACTCAGCTGTCTCGCTCATTGTTGGAGAAAGAGCGTTACCTCTACATTGAAGGCTGGGTACAATCCCTTACTTTTAATTAGCCTTTTTACATGTATTAATCTGATCGTGTAGCTATAGAGGTTTGTTAATAAATCTGCGACTTGATCGAACGTTTTTTTTAAAATCACGTTCATTAAAAAATAACTAATTTACAAAAAGCTTACCAAGTAATAGAATATTCGAGTTATTTTTATTCCGTAGTCCACTTCTTTACCAGACCGTTTTTTTACCGAGTTTTACTACAACGAAAGGACAAATAAGAAGGTCCATTTTTCAAAAGGAATAAAAGAGCTAACTTGTGAAGTACATTGATAATGATTGTGATGATACACCAAATGATGATCCACACCAAGGCGAATATGCACAAAATCTGAAATTTTGAAGATCGATGTTCTGTTTTTTAAACATTTTGCTTCCAACAAAATTTTTCTCTTTTCTTTTTACCGACAATGAGAGTAATCGGTTTTCTCTCGTTCTTCCTTTTCACTACGTAAACGAAACTATTCGACCTATCGAAAAGTCACCAAGCGAAAATATCTACTAGGATGTCGAGTCCCTTTATGAAGAAGAAAAAACTGCCACTCGAGAAGCATGTCCATGAACTGCTTTTTCAGAAATTCGGTGGAAAAAAAGCATTAAGAGGAGATAAAGCTAAAAGGGCTAAGGCGCTAGAGTAAGAGAACGCTAAGAGCACAAAAACGCTCGCAAAAAGTTATCCATTAAATCCAAACAAGAAAAACAAAACCTAAGTTTAAGAGTCATTAAGGTTTATCGTCTTAAAGAATCAACCAAAAAATTATTTTTCTTTTGTTAGGCTCCTATATATATATAACATATATACAGTTCAATGGAACTACCAAGATAATTACCAACATTCATATTAGGTTCGTATTGATTTTTTCCACATCCAAAAACTTTCTTCAACAGTTTTATGAATTCTTCTCAACCAAGTTTATGAAGGACGGCTCCGTCAAGTTTTCTCTTAATTCGCGTCCACTTGTCATTGGTTTCAGAATGGCAGAGATACGCTGCGGTGATATGTTCATCATTAGAGTATTCTTTCTGGTTTGATCAATTTGTCTTCTCTACCAGGCGTCACTGCCTTAAAACTGTGTAACTGAGCATTTGAAGAGTATTCTTTCTCTTCTGAAGGACGGCTCCGTCAATTTTTCTCTTAATTCGCGTCCACTTGTCACTGGCTTCAGAATGGCAGAGATACGCTGCGGTGAAATGTTCATCATTAGAGTATTCTTTCTCTTCTGAAGGACGGCTCCGTCAAGTTTTCTCTTAATTCGCGTCCACTTGTCACTGACTTCAGAATGGCAGAGATACGCTGCGGTGAAATGTTCATCATTAGAGTATTCTTTCTCTTCTGAAGGACGGCTCCGTCAAGTTTTCTCTTAATTCGCGTCCACTTGTCACTGGTTTCAGAATGGCAGAGATACGCTGCGGTGAAATGTTCATCATTAGAGTATTCTTTCTCTTCTGAAGGACGGCTCCGTCAAGTTTTCTCTTAATTCGCGTCCACTTGTCACTGGTTTCAGAATGGCAGAGATACGCTGCGGTGAAATGTTCATCATTAGAGTATTCTTTCTCTTCTGAAGGACGGCTCCGTCAATTTTCTCTTAATTCGCGTCCACTTGTCACTGGCTTCAGAATGGCAGAGATACGCTGCGGTGAAATGTTCATCATTAGAGTATTCTTTCTCTTCTGAAGGACGGCTCCGTCAATTTTTCTCTTAATTCGCGTCCACTTGTCACTGGCTTCAGAATGGCAGAGATACGCTGCGGTGAAATGTTCATCATTAGAGTATTCTTTCTCTTCTGAAGGACGGCTCCGTCAATTTTTCTCTTGATTCGCGTCCACTTGTCACTGGCTTCAGAATGGCAGAGATACGCTGCGGTGAAATGTTCATCATTAGAGTATTCTTTCTCTTCTGAAGAACGGCTCCGTCAAGTTTTCTCTTAATTCGCGTCCACTTGTCACTGGCTTCAGAATGGCAGAGATACGCTGCGGTGAAATGTTCATCATTAGAGTATTCTTTCTCTTCTGAAGGACGGCTCCGTCAATTTTTCTCTTAATTCGCGTCCACTTGTCACTGGCTTCAGAATGGCAGAGATACGCTGCGGTGAAATGTTCATCATTAGAGTATTCTTTCTCTTCTGAAGGACGGCTCCGTCAAGTTTTCTCTTAATTCGCGTCCACTTGTCACTGGTTTCAGAATGGCAGAGCTACGCTGCGGTGAAATGTTCATCATTAGAGTATTCTTTCTCTTCTGAAGGACGGCTCCGTCAATTTTTCTCTTAATTCGCGTCCACTTGTCACTGGCTTCAGAATGGCAGAGATACGCTGCGGTGAAATGTTCATCATTAGAGTATTCTTTCTCTTCTGAAGGACGGCTCCGTCAATTTTTCTCTTAATTCGCGTCCACTTGTCACTGGCTTCAGAATGGCAGAGATACGCTGCGGTGAAATGTTCATCATTAGAGTATTCTTTCTCTTCTGAAGGACGGCTCCGTCAATTTTTCTCTTAATTCGCGTCCACTTTTCACTGGCTTCAGAATGGCAGAGATACGCTGCGGTGAAATGTTCATCATTAGAGTATTCTTTCTCTTCTGAAGGACGGCTCCGTCAAGTTTTCTCTTAATTCGCGTCCACTTCAATTCTTTATTTCCATGTACACAAAAACAGTTTCACTTCAACATTTAATGATCACAAATTAAACATGGATTATGATTCTTTTAGAAAAGAATTGTATTACAGTGGCAGTGTGTCTATAATTGTATTACAGTGGCAGTCTGTCTATAAAAAGTGTTATTCCTAGTTTAACTTAGTCGCAGACAATTGGCTCGGGTAAAATACAATTTATCGGTAGTTTTCTGAGTTTATTCATAAATACTTCGCTGGAATGATTACATACTACTTCGCTAGGTGAGGAATTCCAAATAGTGATCGACCTAGAAGCACACGTTGAAAACCTAAAGGAGTTTAGAGCATATGGTAAGGCGATTCTTAATGGATGGGTATTTCTAACAGCTCTAGTAAGAGGAGCTAAAGTAAACAGACGAGAGAAGTCGAACTCTGAGTAGTCGTGGACTCTCTTATGTATAAAAACTAAATCAGAAACAACCCTACGATATTCAAGAGATTCTAAATTTAGCATTTCTAAACGTTCAGAGTAAACTAGACGGGTAAGTCCTTTCCTAGCCAAGATTCTTTCAGTGAAATTTCTCTGTACTCTTTCGAGGTCCTTAACTAAGCCAATCGCGGTAGGTGACCATACAACCGAGCTGTATTCGAGGATCGGACGAATATAAGTAACGAAAGCACGGGTTAATACAACCAGAGAATTGGTTTTGAACGCGCGCAAAAAGAGATTGGCGAGGTTTGTATATTTCTTACAGACATGCTCGACTTGTTTATTGTAAGAAAGATTACTCGAAAAAACAACTCCTAGATCTATTATTTCAGAAGAGTGGGCCATTGTATGACGATCGAGCTGATAATTTTGCATGGGGTTAATACCAAGATGCGAAACTATACATTTTTGAGCTGATAATTTGAGATTGGACTGTTGACACCAGTTGAATACATTGTCTATGGCAGTTTGGAGGTCAGACGAAAAAGTTGGTACTTCACTAAATAATTTAATGTCATCAGCGTAGATAGTATAATTTACATTGGGAGGAATTACATGTTTTATGTCATCAATAAACAGTAAGAACAGTTTCGGTCCAATAGCTGAACCTTGTGGTACACCGCTGGTTACAGAAGATGAGCTAGAGAATTCGTTGTCAACACATACAGTCTGAATTCTACCAGTCAAGTAGTCCGCAATCCATTGAATGAGGTTACCGCAGATTCCTAGCTTTTTTAGTTTAAGAAGTAATAATATAGTATCTACTGTATCGAATGCCTTTGATATGTCAAGAAAAACAACATCGACGGCTTTACCATGGGAGAGTATATCAGCGAAATAAGAATGAAATTGCACCAATGAAGTCACAGTTGACCTTTTGTTTCTAAAACCAAATTGATGAGGAGACAGAAGATCATTTTGCTTCAAGTAGGCATCTAATTGACTTATTATAACATTTTCCATCACTTTGGACATTGAACAAGTTAGGGAAATGGGGCGATAGCTAGACAATTGATCCGCTTTAGATTTAGACTTTAAGATTGGTTTAATAATAGAAGTTTTCCAAAGAGAGGGAACTTTTCCGACTAGTAAAGAGTTGTTAAATAGAATAGAGAGGGGCTTGAGAAGAACAAATCGAAGTTTTTTAATTACTACAGGGTGGTCCATAAATAGTGTTACAAATTGGAATTGTTATACCTTTTTTCAAAACAGAGAAAATCATCTCAAATTAACATATTTTATCAACAACATAAATGTCAACATTCACTCGAAAGTTCAGCTCAAACTATCGTCTTTTGCTCGAACTACAGCTCGAAGTCTCTTTGGGAACGCCTCTACCACTGTACGGAGGTATTCGACTCCGATGTTGTCCCATTCTGCCTGAAGGGCATTCTTCAGGGAATCAATATTTGAGTGGGAGCGAGAGTTGACCTTGGACTCCAAGTAGGCTCAAACGGAATAATCCAGCGGGTTCAGGTCGGGTGATGAGGCCGGCCATTTTGATGTTGTAATGAAGCCGGGAAAACTTTCCTTGCACCACGTTTGGACCTTTTTAGCTTTGTGGGCTGGTGCTGAGTCTTGTTGAAAGGTCCATGTCCTCTGATTGAAATGCGATTGAGACCATGGATGGAGCACGTCTTGCAGAACATGTTCAGGTAGTATTCCGTGTCGATCTTGACGCCTTTCTCGACAAAAACAAGCGGTGTTTTTCCTGTGGCGCAGACCATGACTTGAGTTGGATGTGCACTGCGTTGGACCGTTCTACCCTTGCTATCGGTTTGCTCTGCGTCCTTCGCAAGCACTCTGACGTTTTTTGAGTTGTGGACTTCTTCCACGGTGAACAGCTTTTCGTCAGAGGACACCATATTGAAATGTTCGCCTAGCTGCGTACGGCGAAGACGGTCGCGACATCTTTTGACTCTTCCCGACTTGTTGCGAGCCGACAGAAAAGCGGCCTTCCGTGTACGATACGACCTGAGTCCCAGCTCCTCCGTGACTATTCGTTTCAATGAAGTTCGGCTCATCGGGAGCTGCTGCGCCATCTGTCTGATGCTTCGTCGTGAATTTCGGTTGATCCGACTCCGAACGTTTTCGATGAGTGGTGTCGTGCGAACAGTGCGAGGACGACCTCGCCTTGGACGGTCCAAAGATGTGCCAAGCTCCTCGAATCTTTTGATCGCTCGATACACTGTCATGCGAGGCAGGCGAAGCGTTTCAGCAATGCGAGTAGGAGCGTGGCCAAGAGTGTGTAGGCGAATGATCGCAATGCGCAAGCGATTCGACGCTGTCATTACCCTAAACATCGATGGAATCAATCGCAACTCACTTGACACGTACTAAAAAAACGGGGGATCAGGAAAACGAGAAAAGTGACCGCTACGTGCGGTCACTTTCCCAGGAAATGTTTTCGAACATTTGTAACTTTATTTATGGACCACCCTGTATATTAGGTATATTATCCGGAGATGTGTTGCATTTATATTTCAATTGATTCAAAGCTTTAAGTATCATATCTACATCTATGACATCGAATTGCATATGTGTGGAAGTTGATACATCGGTATTAGGTATAATACTGCGTGGTGTGGAATAAACAGAAGAGAAATATTGTGAGAAGGCGTTTGCTTTAGACAACGAAGTATGGACTGGCAAACCAGAAGGGTCTACTGGGTCTACTAAAGAGGGAATCACAATGTTACGGCCTTTTGTACGACTTCGACATTCAGAATAAAAACGTCTTAGGTTTCCTTTTGCCACAAGTTTGGCTTCTCTCTCCATTTGAAATGCATATAGTTCTTCAGAAAATTTGGCAGATAGAGTATTGCTATAAACGGAATTTGGGGAACGAAGCGATGCGCGTTGAAGTTTGTCATACATCCTTCGCAGCTTCAAAGGATACTTATCTAATTCGCCTTGTTCGGTAGAACAAGGCACAAAACGATCTATCAGAGAAATTATAAAATCAACGATATAATTATTAGCGGTATCCGGGTCGAGGGAAGAAAGAGCAAGGGTCCAATCATGAGAAGAAATCAGAATTTCCATCATCCCCCAATTCGCACGCGAAAAATTTCTAATGAGAGACTCAGGAGTCCTTGACATAGTTGCAAAAGTTATTCGAAAATCAACGGTGGCATGATCACTGTTTGAGAAAGGAGCAGTGACAATACAATCGCTTATAATTTGATTATTACAGAGTACGATATCTAGAACATTAGGGCCACGCGTAGGGTGGGAGACATATTGGAAAAAGTGTTCATCGCAAGCAAAGTTTAAAAAGAAAGAATGGCTTTCATTATTGGAAGTGGTCAGATTTTCCCAGTCGATGTCTGGTAAGTTGAGGTCTCCTACTATGACTATTGGTGTATTGGTTAGAGAGATAGACTTGATAAATGACAGTAATGAGATCATTATCGAATGAGAGCAAGAAGGTGAGCGGTATATGCACACACAAAGTATATGACGTGGAAAAGCATTTGGGTTAATTAGATCGATAACAATCACTTCTACGCCTTCATCACGGAAGGAAGTTACAAAAAAAAAGATGAAATACTAGAGGAGACAAAAACAGCGGTTCCGCCGCCCTTGTTGGGGTCATCTAACGAGCGATCACAACGATACAAAGCATATTTATGATTTCTTAAAAATTCACGATCTGACTCAGAAGAAGTTAGCCATGTTTCCGTAATAAAAATCAGCTTCTTTCTCTTCTGAAGGACGGCTCCGTCAAGTTTTCTCTTAATTCGCGTCCACTTGTCACTGGTTTCAGAATGGCAGAGATACGCTGTGGTGAAATGTTCATCATTAGAGTATTCTTTCTCTTCTGAAGGACGGCTCCGTCAATTTTTCTCTTAATTTGCGTCCACTTGTCACTGGCTTCAGAATGGCAGAGATACGCTGCGGTGAAATGTTCATCATTAGAGTATTCTTTCTCTTCTGAAGGACGGCTCCGTCAATTTTTCTCTTAATTCGCGTCCACTTGTCACTGGCTTCAGAATGGCAGAGATACGCTGCGGTGAAATGTTCATCATTAGAGTATTCTTTCTCTTCTGAAGGACGGCTCCGTCAAGTTTTCTCTTAATTCGCGTCCACTTGTCACTGGTTTCAGAATGGCAGAGCAACGCTGCGGTGAAATGTTCATCATTAGAGTATTCTTTCTCTTCTGAAGGACGGCTCCGTCAAGTTTTCTCTTAATTCGCTTTCACTTGTCACTGGCTTCAGAATGGCAGAGATACGCTGCGGTGAAATGTTCATCATTAGAGTATTCTTTCTCTTCTGAAGGACGGCTCCGTCAAGTTTTCTCTTAATTCGCGTCCACTTGTCACTGGCTTCAGAATGGCAGAGATACGCTGCGGTGAAATGTTCATCATTAGAGTATTTTTTCTCTTCTGAAGGACGGCTCCGTCAAGTTTTCTCTTAATTCGCGTCCACTTGTCACTGGTTTCAGAATGGCAGAGCAACGCTGCGGTGAAATGTTCATCATTAGAGTATTCTTTCTCTTCTGAAGGACGGCTCCGTCAAGTTTTCTCTTAATTCGCGTCCACTTGTCACTGGTTTCAGAATGGCAGAGATACGCTGCGGTGAAATGTTCATCATTAGAGTATTCTTTCTCTTCTGAAGGACGGCTCCGTCAATTTTTCTCTTAATTCGCGTCCACTTGTCACTGGCTTCAGAATGGCAGAGATACGCTGCGGTGAAATGTTCATCATTAGAGTATTCTTTCTCTTCTGAAGGACGGCTCCGTCAAGTTTTCTCTTAATTCGCGTCCACTTGTCACTGGTTTCAGAATGGCAGAGCAACGCTGCGGTGAAATGTTCATCATTAGAGTATTCTTTCTCTTCTGAAGGACGGCTCCGTCAAGTTTTCTCTTAATTCGCTTTCACTTGTCACTGGCTTCAGAATGGCAGAGATACGCTGCGGTGAAATGTTCATCATTAGAGTATTCTTTCTCTTCTGAAGGACGGCTCCGTCAAGTTTTCTCTTAATTCGCGTCCACTTGTCACTGGCTTCAGAATGGCAGAGATACGCTGCGGTGAAATGTTCATCATTAGAGTATTTTTTCTCTTCTGAAGGACGGCTCCGTCAAGTTTTCTCTTAATTCGCGTCCACTTGTCACTGGTTTCAGAATGGCAGAGCAACGCTGCGGTGAAATGTTCATCATTAGAGTATTCTTTCTCTTCTGAAGGACGGCTCCGTCAAGTTTTCTCTTAATTCGCGTCCACTTGTCACTGGTTTCAGAATGGCAGAGCAACGCTGCGGTGAAATGTTCATCATTAGAGTATTCTTTCTCTTCTGAAGGACGGCTCCGTCAAGTTTTCTCTTAATTCGCGTCCACTTGTCACTGGCTTCAGAATGGCAGAGATACGCTGCGGTGAAATGTTCATCATTAGAGTATTCTTTCTCTTCTGAAGGACGGCTCCGTCAAGTTTTCTCTTAATTCGCGTCCACTTGTCACTGGTTTCAGAATGGCAGAGCAACGCTGCGGTGAAATGTTCATCATTAGAGTATTCTTTCTCTTCTGAAGGACGGCTCCGTCAAGTTTTCTCTTAATTCGCGTCCACTTGTCACTGGTTTCAGAATGGCAGAGCAACGCTGCGGTGAAATGTTCATCATTAGAGTATTCTTTCTCTTCTGAAGGACGGCTCCGTCAAGTTTTCTCTTAATTCGCGTCCACTTGTCACTGGTTTCAGAATGGCAGAGCAATACTGTGGTGAAATGTTCATCATTAGAGTATTCTTTCTCTTCTGAAGGACGGCTCCGTCAAGTTTTCTCTTAATTCGCGTCCACTTGTCACTGGTTTCAGAATGGCAGAGCGAAGCTGCGGTGAAATGTTCATCATTAGAGTATTCTTTCTCTTCTGAAGGACGGCTCCGTCAAGTTTTCTCTTAATTCGCGTCCACTTGTCACTGGTTTCAGAATGGCAGAGCAACGCTGCGGTGAAATGTTCATCATTAGAGTATTCTTTCTCTTCTGAAGGACGGCTCCGTCAAGTTTTCTCTTAATTCGCGTCCACTTGTCACTGGTTTCAGAATGGCAGAGCAACGCTGCGGTGAAATTTTCATCATTAGAGTATTCTTTGTCTTCTGAAGGACGGCTCCGTCAAGTTTCCTCTTAATTCGCGTCCACTTGTCACTGGCTTCAGAATGGCAGAGCAATACTGTGGTGAAATGTTCATCATTAGAGTATTCTTTCTCTTTTGAAGGACGGCTCCGTCAAGTTTTCTCTAAATTCGCGTCCACTTGTCACTGGCTTCGGAATGGCAGAGCAACGCTGCGGTGAAATGTTCATCATTAGAGTTTTCTTTCTCTTCTGCTCAAAACTCGAAACACAGCTGCGGGATATCGTAAACTATGTCAGGCATTCGATGAGGATAGTATCTGTGATAGCGACAGAAAAGTTAGGTTCAGACGTTCCAAAGAGAAAGAGATTAGTTCGATGACAACGACCGTCCTCGACGCACAGTCGAGCTGAATCTCTCTGATCTTCAGCAGCTAGTTGAGAGAACAGCAATATCTACGAAAAGGCAGAACACTTTGATGTCTTTCACATCACCATTGATAATGTAATTGATCCGATACGCAAAGTGGTGAGCTTGCAATTAGGTTTTTAAAAAAAACAAATTTCCGTGAGAAAAGGAAAACAACACCTGGAAGCTGCTGCACAACTTCTCTCGTAAAAACGCAAAGGTAATTCACCATAAACTTCGCCCTTGAAGATGATAAATGGGTGAACGAAGCTCATGTTAACTGGGAGCATTGATGGCTGGACAAAAAGGAGCAGCCAGAGCAGACGCTCAATGCAGGACTTCCTCAATTGAGGTCTTGCTTTCAGTTTAGTGTAACTGCCGTGGCACCGTGTACTGAGAGCTTTTAACTTGTAACAACTCGATCGAGTGAACGAGTCATTATTCGCTCACGGCGGTGAGGCAACTCAAGCTCGCTTCCTTTGCTTCCTGCATGAGAAGGACAGACAACAGATCACGAACAAAACTGTGAAAACAATTCTCAGAGCTGGGCTACGAAATAAAGTGTCAATCAGCGTGTTCATCCAACTTGGCTCTATCGGATAACCATCCATCCAGATCAATGTAAAATCAACTGACGGCGAAAACTTCTGAAATTGAAGGAGAGGTCAAAACCTGGGTCGAGCACTACTTTAACACTTACTCATCCGTGTTCTATCATGAAGCATCCATGATTTGTATATAAGTTGACAGAAGATCTCTGTTAATAATGTGGATATATCGTTGATTGATACTCACACTTAGGCTTTTGAATTTCGAATTGACTAAAATTTTGATTTTTTTTCTGAAAAATTCTATGAACTTTCTTGCGCAACTAATATAATCCATTTTTTAATGAGAAATGTATTACCAATCTCACGATCCCTAATTTGGTTATAATATGTAGATTAGAAACAATTAACAATGATTTTTTATTCGTTTATAAACATCATCTTCTCTTTAAACAAAAAGGAACCCAGAACCACTAGAGAAAACAGAACAAGGAACCAGGGATAGGCGCGGTAAAAATAATTTTTGCGGTAAACGGTTAAACTTCTAAAAAAAAGGTATTCTGTAAAAATTCTAAAAAAAACGGTAAGCGGTAAAAAAATAACTGATGAGATTTCACCACACTTCAATATTTCTTGTTTTATAGTCCATTCTCTTATAATTTTTTTTTTATTAAGTGCAAATGTTATTGATCATGGAGTTAAGCAGAAAAACAAAAACAAAAGAACAACGATTCTATAAATTGGTCAGAGATTAAATCCTAGTATTTCAATAGCGTGATCTAGATAGAGAAGTTTCTCTAAATTTTCTGAAGTAAGCCGTGTGCGCAGGTCTGAGACAATAGCACCTGAAGTCGAAAAAAGACGTTCGCTTTTCAGCATTGGGAAACGAATAGCTGTAGATTCCTCTGCCCAGAAAGCATAAGGGTCAGATTTGCAGTTTGATTTAATAAA
Organism: Allodiplogaster pararmata; assembly: GCA_964056735.1. Classification (NCBI taxonomy): domain Eukaryota; kingdom Metazoa; phylum Nematoda; class Chromadorea; order Rhabditida; family Diplogasteridae; genus Allodiplogaster; species Allodiplogaster pararmata. Next base: position 42,234,322 of record OZ057405.1, read on the forward strand.
AAAGTATTCTTTGACATCGGCAGAAGCGCGCTCTTTCGCATCGAGCGTAGTGGGGCTTGGAAAAGGTTAGGGTCGCTGCAACTCTTCATCAAGAGAATAGTTGACGAAGGGGTTAGAAAAATCACTAGCAGAATCATCCTGAGCCACTTATCCTTGTTCTTCTTCTTTTTCTTCTTGTGAAGTGGCAAGTAAAACTACTGAGAGTTCTTCTGTTTTGCGTGGTATAATATGGCTTTGGTTCAATCTTCGAACATTGTGTCTCCGAAACGGATATCGAGCATTGATAAGTTCTTCACAGTCTTAATAATTCATCATTCGGGCCATTCTTGATGGATCGTCGCATCTCACCAAGAGGACCATCTTTATCGAGCTCTTTAGCTAGACCGCAGCAGTGTGGGAATACTGTGGAAAAAGAAGCAAGTCGACGATGCTGCACAAATTTAATCGACATCGCTATTGGTTTTAGAACATCGATAATTTTCTGCATGAGAAACCAGTCAGCATCAATGAGTGTTGGCAACGAAGAGGAAGGACCGGGTGGGTCGAGTAGCAGTACTTCAACGGCTCCAGAGTGTGTCGAAACGATTCTGTGTTTTCTCAAACTTGTTAAGGAAAAACACCTTGTCACTGAAACACCGTACAGTACTGTATGGCTTCACCGAATGTCTTTTGAATTGCTTTTTTTCTATTCTTAAATTTTTGAGACTTTACCGTTTTTTACCGGTAAATGACCTCAAAAACAGTAAATGGTAAAACGGTAAATTTACCGCGAAAATGACGGTCAACGGTAAAAAGCGGTAAACGGTAAACGCGGTAAACGCCCCTCTCTGATCGAAACTATTATTTCATCAAGATTCTTTTTTCTGGATAAAAAGTTTTTCGGTCACTAACCTTGACGGTGGTGAACTTGCTTCCAGTCAGAACTCCCGTGTCGCATCTCACAGCGCTCTGAGATTTCGACAGACAAACTCCGTTTGTGAGATTCCCATTACAAGCTGAACACTATCGTATCCTATATGTTTGCATGGCGTAAATCGGTTTTTTTTCTTTTGAATTCCCTGTTTTTTTTCTCTCCAAGTTTCAGTTAATAAGTAACATACTTGCTCGGGAAACCAGAGAAACAGAATACTATGAAAAACTGTTGAAAAGGTATTAAAATGATCTTAACTCCTATTAAATTTCGAAACAGTTCGTCGCATTGAATTTCTTTTGGATACACTTTCGATCCGGTTTATTCTACTGAAAATATTAAATTAGTTCCTTACGTGCTTCATCTTCTTCAGATTAATGGGTGAAGTGGATTCTAACCAGTTTCAATAATCAGCTTCAAGAAGAAAAAAAACTTTTTTCTAATCTGTTTTATAGCCTTGAAAATGTTCAGCTGAGCATTACTGAGAAACTCGAAAATGAGTAATTCAATCTTTTAAAAAAAAAGACAAGATTGATTCAATGGAGACAAGATTGATTTCATTCAATGGAGCCTTTCATTGAAGCACTATCGCAAGTATTAGAAAAGTATACTTGTTATTTTGTGGTAACATTTTTTAAACTCCCGATATCAAAAAGGGACCGTTTTATAGCTCACAATAGAAGACTCCGGTTTCTATCACGAATCAAATACATTGAGCCCGGGTCGTCCAAATCATGATGAACACAATCCTGTCTCTATGTTCTCATAACACTGATAAAAAAATTGGAGAATTCAATTCAATTTTATTACGCGAAAACATTACATGCAGCAACGCATAAATTAATCACGTGGTACGAGATTAAACAATTGAATTGTTTAAATTACATAAATAGGTAAAACAATGCAGATTAAATCCAGGCAAAAATATATCATTCATCAACTCTATTAAATTCGGTGAATATACGAGCTGATCGTATAGAGAAGGCATTTCTTCTGCAAATAGTTCTAAGAGCAGGGTGGTTTATTTTGAAAAGTGTGCCTCTAGTGTTGAACACTCTTATTTCAAAGTTGTGGTGCGTCCTGTCAGAGAGTACTTTTTTCCCAAAAATCAGTTTCAATTCAATTCAATTCAATTCAATTTTATTACGTGAAAACATTACATGCAGCAACGCATAAATTAATCACGTGGTACGAGATTAAACAATTGAATTGTTTGAATTACATAAATAGGTGAAACAATGCAGATTACATCCAGGCAAACATATATCATTCATCAACACTATTAATTTCGGTGAATATACGAGCTGATCGTATAGAGAAGGCATTTCTTCTGCAAATAGTTCTCGGAGCAGGGTGGCTTATTTTGAAAAATGCGCCTCTAGTGTTGGACGCTCTTATTTCAAAGTTGTGGTGCGTCCTGTCAGAGAGTACTTTTTTCCCAAATATCAGATTCAAGAGTAGTTTGAGGTCGTTAGATTCTCTAACAGAGAGAAGAGATACTAGGCTTAGTTGATTGTTTCTCGTCTGACTACTTGGCATATTATTAAACGAACAACCAAAGCACCGGCGAAAAACGCGACGCGTAAAATAATTTTGAACTTTCTCTAGTACAGCTATGTCCTTAGCGAAATGTGGGGAGTAAACAGTTGTACAGTGTTCTACAATAGAGTTAATGTATATCTTGTAAGCGTTAACAAGTACATCCGGTTTACGACTCTTGAGAACTTTAAGAATAAGATGACATTTACGCTTTGCTTTCTGAGCTATTGTTGAGCAATGAGCAGAAAAAGTCAACATGTTGTCTACAATAAATCCTAAATCACGAATCTCGTTGAGGTAGGGTAGGGAGTGACTATTTATAGAATATGGAAAATGAGGGGAACTCTGAGGACCAATTCTTAACACAGCACATTTTGGTAGAGATAAAGGCAATTGCCAAGCGTCGCACCACTCCACTATGGTATCAATCGAGTGTTGCAGTGTTGTATGAGAGTCTGTTTTAGAAAAAGACTTATAAACTTTCATGTCGTCTGCAAAAACTTTAATTTTACAATTAGAAGAAGTTATCATATTCACTATCTCAGATGTATAAATGATGAATAATAATGGGCCTAAGACACTGCCTTGGGGAACACCACTGGTAACCATGAAACTATTAGAAAGTGATTGATTAACTCGAACTTGGTAGGTTCTATTACCTAAATAAGCTTCGATCCACGAAATAATTCTGGGAGGGAGTTGAATGGACTTTAGTTTATAAATAAGTTTAGAGTGAGAAACTTTATCGAAGGCTTTCTCAAAATCGAAATAAATGATATCTGTGAACTTTTTCTGGTCTACGGCTACAGAACAGTCTTCAAGGAACAGTAACATCAACTGTTCTATTGATCTCTTATGGCGAAACCCGAATTGATCATCTGGCAAAATCTGGTTTATCTCACAATGTTTCTCTATTTCTTTACTCAACACTTTCTCGAATATACGGGAAAATAGTGATGTTATACTGATGGGACGGTTTCAGAAGTAGTTTGAGGTCGTTAGATTCTCTAACATAGAGAAGAGATACTATGCCTAGTTGATTGTTTCTCGTCTGAATACTTGGCATATTATTAAACAAATAACCAAAGCAGAATGCGGAATCGCTTCAATCAATGGCGCTTCAAGTCCTATGACATGGATAATGAAGCGTTTGAACGTGAACTTAGAACAAATCAGGTCTTACTGTAGTGTGTCGACTGCGTTTTATCTCGAACAAGGACTTTTTCAAATGTATCTCCTTCTAATCAGGTTTCAAAGTCTTATCGGAGACGCACCTTCCGCGGCCGCTGGTGCGGAAGTCGTACCGTTTCCATAGGTGTCAGTTCCGTTCCCAGCAGTTCCGTTTCCGGCCACAGTGGTACCATTAGCTGCTTCCGCCCCGGCCAACGAACCCAAGAAGAAAAGGCGAAAGATCAAGATGCCAGTTTTTATTTTCATCTAAATTTTTCAAAATTCCGCTCCCTCGCAACAAAAACTTTCACATTCATTCGAATGAAACAGATTCAAAGTTTAGACGGGATTCTTATGTATTTATACATGAATCGGAGGAACTTTCCGCTCTCTTAATTTTTCAATAAACACTTCGTTTTTCATTTCATTTTCATTTCTTTATTCCAAGCACATGAGATATCATGAAAACACAAACAAGAACAAAGTTAAATGCATGGACTTTCTTCTAAGGGGCGGTGTTTAGGGGTTGCGGTATAGATGAAAAAGGGGGGAGGGTGATATACTTAAAATCGACAATTATATTAGTCATGAACGAAAGGTTTAGGTAATATCTTTTCAGTAGGCAGAGATAATAAGTGTTTTTTGAAACTAGCAATGTTAGGTGTACTGACGATCTCAAAAGGTAATGAATTCCATACTGATGGCTGACGAGAAACACATGTAGAAATAGAACATTTGCTAATATTATGAGGTGTTTTTAGCCTGAGCTCATGAGAATGGCGAGAAAATCTCTGTACTGCGAACAATTGAAACAAGTTCATAGTTTCAAGTTCACATTTTTTGTGGACACATTTATGAATAAATAATAGATCAGATATAGCACGACGATATTCAAGAGTTTCTAGGCCTAACATGGAGATTCTTTGTGAATAGGGAAGTCTGGAATGGCCAGATCTTGCTAGGATTCTTCTCGTAAACGAACGCTGAACTTTTTCAATAGATTTTACTAAGCCGGGGGATGAGGGATTCCATAACTCACTAGCGTATTCAAGAACAGGTCTAACATAAATTTTATAAGCTGAAGTTAAAAGAGGCGGACATGGTGACTTGAAGGCTTTTAACATCATGTTAACAAGAGCAGAGCCTTTTTTACATTTGTCTTCAACATGATTACGATAAGAGAAACGATCACATATGATTACACCAAGATCTTTGGCAACTCTACCAACTACTAGAGGTTGACTGTTCATGTAATAGACGCTGCGAGAATTGGATGAAACGAGATGAAGTACATTACACTTAGATATGGATAGGGACAAATTCCACTCTAGGCACCAATCGGTTATACGATTCAAAGCTAGTTGGATATAATTACAAGAGGTAGCGCGTCCCATTATCTTTATATCATCGGCGAATAAGCAGAATTTGATAGAATCGGGGATAGCTTCTTGAACAGAGTCGATGTACAACAAGAATAACAACGGGCCTAAAGATGATCCTTGAGGTATACCTGATATTACGGGAATTGGGTCAGATAAACTATTATCGATCATAACTGTTTGTGAGCGGCCAACAAGATAATCAGTTAACCATTTAACGATTATAGAAGAGATACCAAAAGATGCTATCCTATTTAGAAGTAATCTATGATGATGATTTATTACACGAGTTTGAATGGTTTTATTAGTTAATTCTTGATTAAAAAAATATTCAATCGTAAAAATTCATTGGGAATTTATCATCGGTTTCAAGTGGGATGTTCGAACGAGGATCATCCAGATGTTCTACAAGCAATGTTCAGTGACTGGGATTCCGTAATGGAGAAAGGTTAAATGCTTACAAGGACTTTATTACTCGAAATATATGGACTTCTTAGCTGACAATCATGGTACTTTTCTTTTGACTGAACTGCGTATTGTCTAGAATAAGAACAAAGTAAAGTGAATTAGAGAAAGTTAAAAAAAAAGATAAAAAAGGTGAATAAGGAGTATCATCCAAAAAGAGAAAATAAATACGGGCTCCTTGCCATAACCCGTGTTTATTTTATTTCATGTTTTTATTCCGTATTTATTGAGGTAATTGCTGATGATGGCTTTATAGCCGAAACGTCCAATAAAACGACTAACCAACTGCATCTTTTCAACGACTCAACACATAACACTCATTATTAAAGAACTTCAAGATGCGAGTAACTCAGATCAACACAAAAGAGAAAAGATAGGGAAAAATAAAGAGAGAAACAGAGATAAAGAGCGAGAAGAGAGATTCACTTATGAGAAACAATAAAAAGACATGGAGAAAGATTGAGAAAAAAATTTGAAAGAGAGAGAGAGACAAAGAAAGAAAGAAAGAGAGAGAGAAAGAAAGAGAGAGAAAGGGTCATCACTTAGGGCAACCGACACGACATTCTTGAAGAAAAAGGCCAAGTTTGTCACTGGCTTACTTTTCGTCATGGCAGCGGTAAGATATTCGAAGATTCTGAAAGTAACCCTTGAAAAATTGTAACCAACGTTAGGTAAGGACGTTAAAATTGAGGAAAGTTTCTATATGCGGAATAAAGAATGAAAAAATTAACCAATTTCCTCTTCATTCTATAGCATTCATCACCGACTCGATCAATCGATAGAGCGCTATTCTTCCAGCCTGGTAACTCTGTGGTCGCAGGTTCGATTCTCATGTTTGAAAGACATTTTTTACTTCTCTTTTTTAGCCGTGAACGACTGAATCCCCTCTTCTCTAGAAATACTATTACACTCTGAGAGCATATCACATATCACGTATTTGAAACTTATGGAGCGTTAGAATTCAACTTTTAACTTTTCAAAGTAATTTTCTGCAAAGTGATCCCGTTGAACGCTCCAATGTCTCACCACGAATTACAGTGAAAAGAAAAATGGACTACGGTAAAAAGAAAGAACACATGCATTCTAAGACAAAGCGACGATTTTTCTGTAAAATTCATAAAAAATTACGCCCAACAGTAAAAGTTATTATAAAAGTAATACCGTAGTCCATTTTTCTTTTCGAGGTAATTCGTGGTGAGACATTGGAGCGTTCAACGGGATCACTTTGCAGAAAATTACTTTGCAAAGTGAAAAGTTGAATTCTAACGCTCCATTACACATCGACTTTCTCTCTGAAAATACAAATCAACGCAAACGATAACAAAATACACTGAATTTTTGTCGGATCGTACGAGTTATGGCGCTTCATCTGAATTCATCCACGTATGACAGTTATCAGATATCAGATGAAAAAATACTTCCATGATCAATTAATGGTCTGTTCGCTCCATCGTCATTTTTGGCAAAAGTTTATTTTTTTCCCACTCTGCTGAACACTTCTGCCAAGTCAATCAGCTTCATGTGATTGAGTCATAAAAATAACTTTGATGTACTTGTTACCGCCTCGCGGCAAGCAACGCGTTACTAGGGGATGATACCGGTCTAACCTGGTATGAACAGTAGCGACTCGTTGGGTCACTGCTTTTCAATTCGCTAGAGTCAGACTAACAGCAGGTTTTATTCCACTTGGTTTGGGTGAATACTTCCAGGTTGAGTTTGCTTTCTGGAGATTTTCGATTTTTCGAGAAAGTCGAAAAACTTTTTTCTCATTAAATGTCGAAAAATTTGAAAACGATAAAACCCATCCCTGCTTTGGACCCTTCACTCATTAACCATTGCACTACCATTATGTCACACCGGGTCGATCTAAAAGCAATGATAAAACGGAAACGTCAAAAAAAATTTAATATATGTATGATAACATATATGACGCTTCCGTTTTGATTTTTTGCCATAAATGTACTTTTCGATGATTTTTATTTGTTTTATGGCAGATTCTAGCAAAATAGCCTTATTTAAGGCGCTGCCATCAAAAATCAATTATTTTGATGGCAGCGCCATAAAATCGGTGTCTGTTTCAAGTTTATCGTGAAGTTCATCGAAATTTCTCAACATTTCTTTGTGAATTTGTTTAAGCATTTTTGTAAAAAAAATTTCATTTTATCACTTCTGGCACAATAAACAATCAAATATGAAACACAAGAGTAAGCAAATCGCGAGTCTTGCCTGACGGAACCCGAACTGTTCAAATTTCGTAATGTATTATTGCTCAGCACTTGACGAATTTCAAATACTTCTAATTTCGTCATGCTGCAATGCTCATGACATGGCGGATTCCGCACTGTTTCAACTTCGTCAAGTCACAATGCTCATCTTCTTCTTCTTAGCGTTGTCCCGCGCCGGCCGAGGTCGGAGTAGGGTCCGCTGTACGGCTTCTAGCTCTCCAGAAACATCTGTATATTGCGTCTTCCGAGTGGAGTCTTGCAAGGCGCAGTTCTTGGTTGAGCGTATCCATATATCTTGTCTTCGGTTTGCCTCGCGGGCGTTTGCCTGGTACTTCCATGTCAAGGGCGTGTCTTGCGATGTCGGTCTCTTCGCTTCACGTGTCCATACCATCTAACTCTCCCTTCTCGCATCTTGTCTTGTATTGGAGCCACGCCGAGTCTCCCTCTCACAATCGTGTTACGCACACAATCTGAGCGAGTCAGTCCTAGTGTCCAGCGTAACATTTTCATCTCATTCGTGTGGATAATGTTCTTGGTTACACGCGTTGTAGGCCAGGTCTCCGTCGAATAGAGAACCACGCGACGGATCGCTGACTTATTCATCTTTCCGCGTATTCCAGCTGTGATATTCCTATCACAGAGGACACCTGTAGCTTCTCTCCATTTCATCCAAGCTGCATTTACTCTTTGGCGTGCTGCTGCATTTGTTGACGTGTCTGAGGAAATGACAGAACCAAGGTACTTGGATTCGGAGGTCTTCGGGAGCGGTTCACCGCTGATGTTAACAGTTCCCGTCGTTTGCACTCCGATTTCCTGGTACTCGGTCTTCTTGATGTTGAGGCGTAAGCCATGCCTACTAAGAGCGTCATTCCATTCTTGGGTGCGTTTCTCGATTTCGATACATGTAGGAGCAGCAAGGAGAATGTCGTCGGCGTATGCGATGGTTGACGGAGCCGGAGACAGTAGAGGACGCGTGACGGTATCCATAACCAAAATGAAGAGAAGGGGAAACAAAGCACTCCCTTGGTGCACTCCTACGTTTACTGCGAATGGCTCTGTGATGCCGACCGGAGTTCTGACAGTACTCTTTGAATCATCGTACATCGCCATTGTCCATTGAATATACTCTTCAGGAACCTGATGATCGCGCAATGCATATGAAATAAGATCAAGAGGGACTCTATCAAACGCCTTTTCCAAATCGAGGTAGGTCAGATGGAGAGGTGATCTTTTCTCTGCGTGCTACTCGACGAGTAAACGGAATGCGAATATTGCATCGTTGTGCCTCTTCCGTTCACGAAGCCGCATTGCTGAGCTGGAATATCGACGATATAAGACGATGCTGGGAATAATTTTCGCCAAAATGCTCAAAATGTTGTTCCTCAGCCAAAAACTTTATTTTGCCAAGATTTCGAGTATGCGAACTTGGGAGAAGGAAATTCAGATATTAGTCTTTTTTTAGCTGCCAAAATAGGGACGAAGAATCGGCCACTATTTCACAGTACCAAATGATGAATGACTCTGTGGCCAAGTTTTGTTCCTGCCAAATCACGGACAACTTTGTTTTTCCTTCGTGACATGTTTTGGCACTGCCAAACTCGGCTCTTTTTTTGAACACTTTTTGTCCGTTGAACACAGCTCCGCAACGACCACATATTAACCACTTCTAGCGACGTACCCCAACCGAGTTTAGTAAACTCGGTTGAGGTACGTCGCTAGAAATGGTTGGTCTGTGGGCGTTGTAGCTGCTGGTATTGCAACTTGGCCTTTTGGATGAGATCAAAGTCTAGTATTGGCACTCCCCAAAGAGTTACTGAGAGCGATCCTCCATCATCCCATAAATGAGGCTAAGGGGTTGCAGGGGCTACAAAAAAAGCCCGATTGTGGCAGTGACAAAACAAGGACAAAAAAACCCGATTTTGGAAGTGACAAAACAAGGACAAACAAAAACCCGATTTTGACAGTGACAAAACAAGGACAAACAAAAACCGGATTCTGGCAGTGAAAAACGAGTACAAAGTAGAAAGCTTGTTTTTTGACGGTTTTTCTTGGCAGGCCCGTCAAAACGCATGTTATTTGCTGCCATTTATCATGGCGCTTTTTTCCGTTTCTTGCGATAGAAAAGCTTGGTTTTCAAGGGAAATCTGCCCGAGGAACAACATTTTGAGCATTTTGGCGAAAATTATTCCCAGCATCGTCTTATATCTCGTATACGTGAATCCAGTATCCTCTCAAATATCTTCATAGTGTGGTTGAGAAGACGTATTGGACGGTAGTTGCTGCACACTCTGGCATCGCCTTTTCCTTTGAAGACTAGAACGGTCGTGGAGTAGCGCCAGTTATGTGGGATCTGGCCTTGCTTTACGATGGTGTTGAACAGGTGCACGAGATGTGCTAGTCCAACATCACCCGCAAGTTTCCAGGCTTCGGTGGCTATGTCGTCCGGTCCAGCCGCTTTCCCAGTCTTCATCTTAGAGAGTGCCTTCTTTACTTCCTCGGCCGTGATGTTTGGCACGGGTCCTTGTACGGCGTGGGAAGTCGGGATGGGAGGATGCTCAAACTCTTGGCCGCTCATGTCTTCGAAATGTTCGCGCCACCTGTTTCTGACTTTTAAAGGGTCAGTGACGAGCTTTCCTTGTTTGTCCCTTATCTTATCGGGGCTGCTCTCTGGATGTCCAAGGTGTTGCGGTATCGAGCCTTGGCAAGCCGATAGATGGCTTTATCGCCTCCTGCTTGGTTCATCTTCTCATAGAGATCGCGGAAGTAGGAGGCTTTTGAAACTGCGACAGCTCTTTTGGCGGCTTTCTTGGCTGAGCTGTATGCAGCGCGGTCGTCAGCCTCATTTGACGTCCTCCATCTCTTGTACGCATTCTTTTTCGCCTTGATCGCATCCTGAACTTCGGAGGTGAAAAACCAGCCGCGACATTAATCTCTGAACGATGAGATCATCGGTGCGATGACCTCACGTCATTCAAATTAGGCGAAAATTTTGAAAAATGTTGGAAGAAAAAAAGTGGTAACAAGAAGAAAAAATGTTGGGTACAAAGTTTCGGGGTACGAAACGTCGCGGTACGAAGTGTCGAGAATAAAAAAAAACAACAAAAAATTTAATGAAATGTTCAACAAAAAAAAGTGAAATGATTTTTAAGTACGGAAACAAATTAGATTGCGATTAGTTAGTATTTTAAGATTCATTTGGAGAGCAAGACGACATGTGAGATCTCATTTTCTCGTACTTTAAGATGTTTTTTCGCGTGCTCTCGCAAGATCATCTCTGAACGATGAGATCATCGGTGCGATGACCTCACGTCATTCTCGCACTCTCGCACTTTTCTCTCACATTGAGCAGTGCGTTTATTGAGAGCTCTGATATTGATTTCTTCACCCAGTGCCCTATATCCTATTCCTGTCCAAACATGTCCTCTTCTTCTGCCAACATTGAAATCGCCTCTCTTCTGGAAACCATCCGTTTACAAGCAGACACGATAGCAACTCAAGCGCGAACCATTGAGGCTCAAAACAAGCAGATTGAGTCTCTCACTCAAGAAAAGTTTGCCGTTTCATCAGCAGCCCAATCTACTCAGTTCACTTTATCTCCAGACGCTGTTGCTTATGAGGCAGTCAGACGCTACCTACTCGAAGACAAAGATGTTATTGAAGAGAAGGCCAAGAATGTCGTGGTTAATGGTTTGGAGGAACACGAATCGGACTCAGTCACAGCCGCGAACGATGAAACCTTCGTTTCAAAGTTCATACAAGAACTGGATATCCAGGGCATTTCGGAGGCCTTCAAGAGAGGCGAAGTCAAATACAAGCGCTTTGGCAAAGCGGAGCACAAAATACGAGTTCTGAAGAAATATCTCCCGCCTACAATTCTACGCTCAGGCTCCCTATCCTGCATTCTCTTCCCCGAGTCTTCGTTAGAGGAGACTTGACCAGAACTGGACTCGAATTAGAGAGGCAGTGCAGACATATTGCCAGAGAGCGGAACCAGGCGACCGGGCAGAGAGAGTGGACCTTCAGAAGAACTCAGCTGTCCAAGCTATCGACGCCGAGACCATTCTGAGAAGAACAGAAAAGGACATACGCGAACGTTACCATAAGAAGTTTTCGCTAGGTCAGTGGCAGTGTTAGGAATTCTTTTTCTTGCCCTTCAACGAAAGTATGTTTATTCAATGCGAGATCTATACGCAATGAAGTAGTTGGTCTTGATTTTTTGCTTATCCACAACAACTATGATCTTGTTTCCGTTACAGAAACTTGGCTTTCTACATAGTAACCAAGAAATCCTATCAGTAGGTCCTCCGCAACCGGAAATGATCGGGCGGACCTTGAATTGTTTTACATCATCACCTACGCTAGTTATATCAAATTTATCTCTTAGTCTTGACCAAGACATATATAACAGGTATACGAGCATGCTTGTCGATTAAGCGTGTAACGAGGCTAGATGAAATGTCAGCATCATTTGCAAGTGAAGTGAATGTACTACAAAGATTCTTAAAGGAGCGGGCAAATTCTGACTTAGTAGATGGACAATATAAAGAAGTGTCAGATAAATGTTATATATGTCTTGGTCAAGACTCATAAATTTGATATAACTAGCGTAGGTGATGATGTAAAACAATTCAAGGTCCGCCCGATCATTTCCGGTTGCGGAGGACCTACTGATAGGATTTCTTGGTTACTATGTACTATCCTCAATCCTGTATTCCAATGTATTCCATCTCATCTCACAAACACTATGAGTCTTTTATCAGATATCCGTACATTATCAGATGATAACTTAGTATACGAAAGTTTCGATGTAGAGTCTCTGTACACAAACGTCTCGAATGCAGATGCCGTCGATGCTGTCATTGATATTGTTACAAAAAAGCGCCAACTCTTTAATCTTCTAGGTTTTCGTATTCAGGATATAAGGCAGCTTCTCGAATTATGCCTCTCATGTCGATTTTTTTCGTTCTCTGGTAAGATCTTCTCCCAGAATAGAGGCCTAGCAATGGGTAATCGCCTCGCCCCTCTCTTAGCTGTTTCATTCATGCATTCGATTGAAGAATCAGCTCCCACTCGTGAAATTGTCCTTTTCAAGCGTTATATTGACGATTACATTGTCATCAGTACTAATCAGAGAGCCATTGATGAATTGTTCACATTTCTCAATGGAAAGGTGCCTCTCATAAACCTGACTAGAGAAAAGGCATCAGATAACTACCTTCCTTACCTGAATATTTCAATTTTATTATCTGGAGATAAGATTCTCACGAAATGGTATAGAAAACCATCTAGTAAAAACATTATCGTTCATTCATCATCATTTCATCCTGTTCACGTGAAACGAGCCATTGTATCTAGTACTATTCATACCGCTTCTTCTGTAAGTTCATCCGAGTTTCGCACAGAATCAAGAGCAAAAGCTCTGTCTATCCTTTCTCAAAACGGTTATACTGTGTCTGGAAAAACTCAAATCTCTAAGACACAGCAACCGAAAGTGCGAAACGAGGGCAGAATAATTTTTATTATTCCTTACTTCTCAGACGCCTTTACTAAGGACATACGTAGAGCCATGCATGATGTTGATCTTGAAAACATCGAAATTGTTGAGAAGGTTGCTCCTTCTCTAGGAAAAATTCTTAGCCGCAATCGGTCTCATGATAATGTCTGTTCCAAACCTAGATCTTGTATTTTCTGCCCTAATGGGAAAATTGGCAGCTGTAACACTTCAGGTTGTATTTATAAGATTTCATGTACATGTGGTAGCTTCTATATAGGACAAACTGGCCGACCAGTTCACATTAGGGCCTCCGAGCATTCTCGAGCGGGTAACAACCCCCATGCTCCATCTTATATCTTGAATGCATTTGCTCAACATGCTATTCTAAAACATTCTGGCTCAAAGATGACTCTATCCGGTGTTATACTCCAAGTTGAACCGAATATTGTACGCCGACGTCTAACCGAAGCCCTTCTTATAAATACCAATGCTCCCGACCTGAACAACCGGAATGAACTCGCTGAGGAAATGATTCAACTAGCTCTTATCTCTCTTCCCAGTCTTTGAATTAACTCGCTTTGTAACGCGAGACTTACCATATTTCGCTTCTTTCTCCCACTAAATAGCTTTTTACTTCTTTAGGAGATTTCCTCTCTTGTATTGAGATAACTTTCATGTGAATTATGCTTTTTCGCTTTGTTTTTTACCAATTTTGTTCTGCTTTAGGGTAACTTGCATATCGCTGATGATGCTTTAAATAAAGCGAAACGTCCGAACTCTTTGCACGAAACCACACCGCATCTCTTCACTGGCACGACAAAGACTTTAACTGTCTAATTAACCTCCACGATGCGCGTCACTCAGTACTCAAAATACATTGAAAAAGTTCAAAGGAGTTTCACCAGAAGAATCCTAGCTAGGAACGGACTTCCTCGATTAGATTACTCTGAAAGACTAGAAATGCTTAATCTAGAGTCACTTGAATACCGCCGCGTTGTTGCTGACCTAGTATTTATCCATAAAAGAATACATTCGAGTTCTGAATTTGATTCTTCCAGACTATTCATTGTTAAACCACTTCTTAAGAATATTAGAAATGCTCACAAGTTGAGAATCGCATTGCCTTTCGCTATAAACAGCTCCCGGTTCTCTACATGTGCATCAAGAATTATCTCTATATGGAACTGCCTACCTTTTGAAATAGTATGCATTCATTCTGATATGATGTTTCTGACGAAACTGAAAGAACTTCCTAAACATACTATTTTACCTAGCCCTATTGTTTCTGACTAATGGCTTTAATACACTGCCACTGTATTACCTCACCTTCTTTTTCATTTCTTAATTTTATCATATATAAAAATCCATGTTATATTGTTTTTATTTTTCGATTCCACGTTAAACACACATGTACATGGGAATAAAGAATGAATGAAATGAATCATCTCATACCTCACTGATCCAACATTTTTTGCCAAAAAAGTGCGAGAGCCATGATTTCATCGTGAAAAACTTCAGTTGTATTAACACTGACTCGATGATCTCATTCATCGAGCAATGATGTCACCTTTACAGATACATCGTCGATCACTTAACTTTTTTCGAGAGATTAATGTCGCGGCAGGTGTCTTTCTCGATTATTGGCTTTCCGGGTTTCGTCTTTCCGAGGATGCTTGCGGCGGGTGCTTTGATGCTGTCTTCAAGAAGCTTCCAGTGTTCATTTATGTCCTCTGGAAACTGCTTGTAGAGTGCCGGAGAGAGTAGATTGCAATTGATGATGTGCATGAGAGAGAGACGTTCTGCTTTCCCAGTCGAGTGCCACCATTTGACACGTGTGCATTCAGGATTACGAGAAGGCTGTTTCTTCGACTACAATACGCTGTAGTCCATAAAGAGAGGGTGGTGCTGAGATGCAACATGGTTTGATAAAAAGACCTTTGCATCTTTCGCACTCCGGAGCTTTGCTCTCAGGATTAACCAAAAGTCAATTTCACTCTGATTTGTACCGCTCTCGTATGTGAATCCGTGAGATCGTCTGTTTTGAAAAAGGAGTTCACGACTGCTAGATCGCATTGAGCAAAGAAGTCAAGTAGCCGTTGACCCTCAGCATTGATCGTTCCGATTCCATATCCTCTATGTTCTCTCTCACGACCTTGTCGATCTGAACCGATTTGAGCGTTAAAATCCCCGCCGATCAAGATGTCTTCATGAGACTCTCGGAGTTTGATAACTTCCTCAAAAGAGTCGTAGAAGTCCTCCTTATCAGCGTCGCTACATCCTTGTTGAGGTGCATATGCTGAGACGACAAGGAAGTGATTGTTGGACGAAGAAATTCGGACGGCCATGACTCGATCTGTAGAGCGAATGACTTCGGTTACATCATCAGCAATTTTCGAGGAGAGGATAATGCCAACACCATGGTTTGATCAACACCATTTATTGTTGATGACGTGCCATGGTATATCAACTTGTATCCGTCTCCTATCGGCTTCGACTTGCTTCCTCTCCATTTCGTTTCCTGTACAGCAGCAATGTCGACCCTTCTTGCTCCTAGAATTGCGGCCAGCTCTCTACTGCGTCCCGTCAGTGTTCCAACATTTAATGTGACGAGGTCCAATTTGGACTGTACGCCGCGCAGACATACCCCGGTAGCTCCCTGTCCTCGCATATTTGACGATCCTAGCGGACAAGATAAGACCGCGTCGCTTCCGGGGGACGCTCTAGCTTTGGTGATATAACTTGAAGGACTGTACGCCGCGCAGACATGGGTGCGTGGTCAGACGGGCATAATGGACGTGGTCAGAATCTGCCGTGAAAGGAGGTGGCGTTGGGTAGGCCGAATTGCAAGGCTCGACCCCAGTCGGTGGGCGCGGGCTGTTATAGAGGGGCACCCGCGTGGGCCAAAGTGAACGAAAGGTCGCCCTGCTATGAGATGGAGGGACGACTTTGTCAAAGCCGTTGGTCCCCAATTCCTAAGGAAGACAGAGAGCGCTGAGGAGTGGAGTCGTCACATGTCGTTACAGATCCCGTAATGTTATATCGAAGATGTTATATCCCCGATGTGGCTTGTTGATCTTGATAAAGCGTTTAAATTGAAAAAAAGATGTCATTGCGTCTACCATTCTTCGGTTCCAATAACTGCTTCTCGTCTTTTGGTGATGAATTCAACATTTCGGACTGAACTAATCACTGAAATAGAAAGTTGAGATACCAACCGATCTACTAGGACTGTTCGCAACAACGCCACAGTTGCACATTCTAGTCCTATATCCAAGTGTTTTCCAATTTTATAATCTGTTGGTCAGCCATGAAAGCGACAACTCTGAACCAGGTTTCCTATGGCATACATGTACATATAGCTTATCCAAGTTAGAAACACTCACCCTCGTTTCCATTGTTCAAGTATACATATATAGGCAGCCCAATATCGTCGAATCATTTACGAAAAGAGTGCTAGCAAGCTTGTGAAGGAGCTGGCCGGACGAGCTCACCATACTTCAGCTCAGAAGAAGAAGGCGTCTAGAGCATTGAAAGGAGCATCATTGGAGGAAGCGAAACGTAGGAAAAGGAGGATTTCTCAACAAGGAATGGCACCGTATGTCAAGAATATATTAAAGACACCATGAGGTGTGTTGTCAATATGAATATAGTCAATGTTTGTTTTAACAACTTTCTTAGATATGTAGCAATAAGACTACATATATGGATCAAGCAGACTGTGATGATTCGTAAAAGTGAACAATAAAAGTGCCTTGTATGTTATTTGTGTTTCAATTATTTAAGCTCACCGATAGGCGAAAGTTACTGTGTATCAACTGTACAGTACGAGTTGTTTTTAACCTCATATTTTATACACTGCGACATAATATGCACGAATAAAACGTTACACAACATGCTCATGGTTTATTCACTGAGGTCAATTGTAGTACATCCCGAAGGCGGGTGTATTCAAACAAAGGTTATATGAGACGACGGATGGGGTTTACGACAGTAGGAGTCAATATGGCGAATTCCGAACTGTTTGAATTTCACCATGTTAGAATGCTCATCACATGACGAAGTTCGACTTAGCTTCCTATATCTCGCACTCTCTCCGTTATCCCACTACACTTTTTCGTCGATTTCGTGGCTACTCAACAAAATTATAGTATGTACTACATACATATCTCTCTCCTTTCTTATTCTAGAAAATCATTGTTCAGATGTTATTGTCAAGAACAACGCTCACTATTGTATGAGTTATCTTATGTTTTTTCACATCAGTATTGATGTATGAATAAATAAATAAATATACACAAAATGAGCAACCTTTAAAAACTGGGTTTGCACAAACGAGGCTTGATCGCCCTTTCTGTGTAACGAGAAGAGAGTTGTATAGCGTTTGTGCAAACACGGTTTTTATAGGTTACTCACTTTTTGTATAGTATATAACCCACGAAATTTACGAAAAAGTGTAGTGGGATGACGGGGAGAGTGCGAGACTTAGAAAGCTAAGCCAAATTTCGTCATGTGATAGTGTTCCACTCTGCGTATTTTTCACTCTGCGTGTTTTTCACGTCTTGAACAGTCAAACTAGCGATTTCCTCTTTTCCATGTCAGTCACAAGAGCACATAAACGTTTGCTTTCTGCAAACCCAACTCCTAATACTTCCCCGTAGAGTCCAAACACGCGAGGCATCTCTACTATTGTCACTGAGACGCTCTCCTTCGCCAACAGTGACCCACCGCCAGGCGTTCCCAAAGGGTTTCGGGACTCGATTTCTCCGCTCTTAATCAACTTATCAACTACTATTGTCTTCGGCTAACTCAACTTGCGAATGCTCCCCTCTCAAGCCCATCCCGGACCACTCTCAAGCTCTTCATCCCTCTGAATCAGAGATTGAAAAGCACAATCGGCTCAGATCAATCGTAATCGTTGGCTTACCTGAATCTTCGGACCCAAACCCATCTATGAGAATGGAACATGACGAAAAAAGTCGCTTCAGTCCTGACCGCACTAAATCTCGAAGTACGCGCGCAAACTATCTTCCGCATGGGAAAACCTAGTGATCGTCCTCGTCTTCTCAAAGTCCTTCTCCCTACTCGTGGTCACTTGCTGAAGGCTCTGCAAGCCGCTTCAACTCTGAGATCAACTTTCGCCTGGAACGGTATTTTCATCAGGAAGAGCATGACTACTTCTGAGCGAGAGGAATGGCGGAAGATGCGCGCCGAGCTGGCCAACCTGAAGAAAAGTCATCCGGAAGAAGGCTGGGTGATATACAGAGATCAGCTATGGAAAAAAAAGGATATCGGAGCGAGTAAGAGGAATGCAAGCCCATCAAACTAGTAAACCCAGGTCGCTTTTCTAGTTCTTTGAATTTGAATTTTTCTTTTATATCTAGCCTAAAATGTGTATTGACTAATGCTCGTTCCATAAGAAACAAATTACCTGCATTGCACACTTATTTATCTGTATTCAAACCCGATGTTTTCTCATTTGTGAATCTTGGTTGAATGATTCGATTGGCGATTCTGATTTGATTGCGGGCTTACCCTGCCAGCTTTTTCGCGCTGATAGAACTAGCAAACGTGGTGGAGGAGTTGCTATTTTCTGTAGGGATTTCTTACCCATTTCTGTTGTAGAAATTAAAGAAAAAACTTACTTCAGATATTCTCGCTATTGAAATCAATGTACCAGAAACAAATATTTCTATTCGTTTGATTCTAGTATATAGGCCACCTAACACAAGTACACAGCATAATGAACTCCTATTCCAAGTCCTATCGAACCTGTTTTCAGTCAAAAAACCGTTGTTATGTGTGGTGATCTCAACTCATCGGTTGATTGGGAATTCCCTACTTCTGCTACAGGTCAAGAAAAAGCTCTAGTTGATCTCGTTCACGATTTTTCTTTCTATCAATTCGTTAATACTCCGACGCATGATAATAATGTACTTGACGTATCAATTGGAAGACCCCGAAACGATACTTAATTGTAGAACATCGGCCCCACTCACTGCTACTTGTGATCACGCTTTAGTCTCATTCTCGAATGACCTGTTTTTTGTGAATAATTTGCAATTACCGAAAGGAGGCATTTTTTCGGGAGGCATTTTTTTGTTTGTACCAACAAGCAACACACTCTTCTTCTTCTTAGCGTTGTCCCCGCGCCGGCCGAGGTCGGAGTAGGGTCCCGCTGTACGGCTTCTAGCTCTCCAGAAACATCTCTCTTCATAAGCTGCTTTCACATTGACTTGCTTTCTTTCAGCACGTTGATGTACAGGGTGCGGCGAAAGTTCATGTGGACAGTATTTTTTCCGATAAAAACTTAACGGATTGAGTAAATCAAACAAAATTTTCATCAAAGTTTACTCAAATAGTTTGGAATATAACTGCGTTTTTCAAATTTCGTACAGGCCCTCCTTTCCCCTTGACACAAGGCGCGGAGTCGCTTGTGGAAGGCACCCACCGTAGTGGACAGGTAAGTGACGTCAAGATCATCCCACGCCTTTCTGTAGGGTGCGCTTCAAACTTTCCAAATTCTTGTGTTGGGAAGCACAGGAATTTGGAAAGTTTGAAGCGCGCCCCTACAGAAGGCGTGGGATGATCTTGACGTTCGCTTACCTGTCCACCACGGTGGGTGCCTTCCACAAGCGACTCCGCGCCTGTATCAAGGAGAAAGGAGGGCTGTTTCGAAATTCGAAAACGCATTTTATATCTCAAACTATTTGAATAAACTTTGATAAAAATTTTGTTTGATTTACTCAATCCGTTAAGTTTTTATCGGAAAAAATACTGTCCACATGAACTTTCGCCGGCACCCTGTATTCAATTCAAACGCTCTATTATCGATGACATGAATCACAATTTATTCCGACGATTTCATCGGAATCTCCATAGCCTTGCTTGATATTTAATATGAAATCACCTTTGTTCTGTCCTTGTCAACTATGACCAGATCAAATTTATTCAAAATCAACAATAACAGTTATTGAAATCAACACGATAACAATCAAAGAAAATCACTAACAACTAAATTCAAACAAAAAGGCTTGTAACAGAAATGTGTACAATTTTGAAAAATATAAAGAAAACGAAACATTTCATGAAAATATTAGTGAATGAAATTAAAGTCTATAAGTTTCGATTATAGGAAATTAAGGTAAGACTTTTTATTTGACGTAGAAACTTAGGAAGATAACAGGGCATTGAAGGACCTTATGGGTTTAACACTAAGACCCAATCTCTATCCTTATCAGTCCCTGTCATCATTATCTTACTCACAAAAACTGCTCGAGGTCAACTTAATCTTATTTTTGTAGTCATTCTCGCCTGGGTCAGATATTAATATACCTTCATCTCATTCACGTTTATCTCACATGATTCACATGTGTCAATGTGAGAGATTTTTTTGTCTTCGGTGGGTGACCGGGGGGTCAACAAAATGGTGGGGATGTTATGTGCAGTCCAGGTGATCCTTAGTTCGTAGCTGGGGTCGGAGTTGAAGATACGAAATTTAATTGCCTTACGGACATTTAGTGCTTGTTGTAATATTTAACGTATGTTTTATTTTTCACCATTGATAAATACTTTTATGGAGGACTGGGCGGGCGACCAGAGAAATTTTGCAAGTTTGGTGAGCTATGTTGGAAAGAGTGATGAACTAATTTATTGTTAGCGCTTTGGTAGTTCAAAAGTCACATAATGAGACATTCAAGACTGTTGAATTCATTGGAGTCAAGCTGAGTATACGTTTCATTGTTCGAGTTGTCTAAATCGGCCCACTTATATTCTGTTTTCTTGCTTTTGATCTACCAGATAGAAAAATAATTCCGGCATTAATTGAGCTAATTGTAGTTGTATCGTATGAACCTCATCAACTCAATCTTCCACCATATTAGCACCAACCCCTAGAGATGTTTTCAGGCGCATTAGCTCGCTGACAATGCTATAAATCTAAAGAGAAGGATGAGTAAATGTGAACTCTAGCAAAAACTGTCTACCTACAAAGTACTCTCTAGTACCTACTACAGTACAGTACCTACTCTAGTACAAAGTACAAAGTACTCTCTAATAACCTCCTCTCACTCTAAACAATGCGTTCTCAACAAAGTGCAACATGGTTATATTCTCCGAGGTCAACTGCTCCACCTCCCCCCAACTCTTCTCCGTTTCGTCTGCCAACTCTTCCAACAAAAACACGACTTCTTCGTCTTCATCTTCCTCTCCCGATTCGCTCCAAAGTGTATTCCTGTTGAACAATAACAATGAAATGATGACCTACGTGTATAGAGAGCTTTTCTTCGCATTGAGTCTTGCAGTAAAACAGGTTAACCCTACCTTAATTGAGATTGAGAAACCATATTAAATATAAGGCTGCTTTCTGCTTGACTGCAATACAATTAACGGGAAATATAGTAGAAGATAAGAGGGCTATAAGTAAATTTTTAACCCCTGGGTTTGATCGGATTTGCTATTATAAATGGGGCTCAAACTGGTGACCCAACGCATAATCGTAAGACCCACTACTATTAGGCTGCACCCTGATACTCAAGGCTGTTTTAAAGACATCTCTATGCCTTCTTGTGGACTCCTGCCCAAGAGAACGTCAGCCATGAGTATCTAGATTTATCTTTTGTACTCGCATTGTCGATATATCTACCAGGCTTCACAAAGATTCTGAGTTGAAGTTACTCTTATTATCACGCTCTTACATTTACTCTTCTCAGCGTACCGTTACATCACCAGTCTTTCCGACCTACTCAAATCTTTTGCGCCTGAAGAGCATTAAGTACCCCATTGTGTTTATACGATACAACTGCTGTGACTCATCTCAATCGCGCTTAAAACTCATTGTTGATGGAAGAGAAATTTTCAGAGGTGAATACCGTATCTACTACATATTACCTTAGCCGAAACCAACTACCCCCGGGTCAATTATCCTCGAATACGCTATTATCTGTGACCTGTGTATTTTTATGAACGTTGCGAGATAAGCTTGCACGAGGTCAAAGTCGACTCGTCGCTTCGATGTAGATAGCAGCAGACGGAGGAAGGGCGCTGCTGCATCTGGCGATAGTGTCCTTATCTAAATATCCGAAAATTCATCCGATTTACTTACTTCTTAATTCACTCTTTTTTCCTTGCAAATATCAAATATTTAAGGAAAGTACTAATTGAAAACTTACATGGCCATTCTTCTAAGAGGCGCTGTGCATTAATGCTAATACAAAAATTATAATCTTCCTCGCGCTTGTTCCCTCCACACGAACGGGGTATGCTTGCGCTCCCTCGGGATGCGGGACAGACCTATTCAAGTAGAACCAGTAACTGCCGGCTAGATCACTGCTAGTGTGAGTAGCAGCAGTAGGGAGAGTGAGATTCGTGCATGAGCACTACCAACATTTCTCAACTTCCTTGGTTTGGGTGGATCTGTCCGGGGCGGGAGTCGAACTTGGGACTCTTCGCGCAATAGTCGAACACACTACCACTAAGCAACACCGGACAAATTTCTTCTTAGCCCAACTGATTGCTTTATTCTTAGCAGTATTATTTAACAGGTAAAATTCTTTTTATTGTTACATTTAATCATTTAACTGTTATCATTTTTTTCTGTCTGCGATTTTATAATAAAACTCTTTTCACGTGCTAAAGTGGAAAAATTCATACAAATTTTTTTAATTGTCATTATATAATATCTTTGTTATTGATTTAGATTTAAATATCTCACCTGGAAGTCAATTGAGGACACGGACATCTTTTTGAGTACAAGGAAAAGCTCCGCGTATTCTTCTTCACTCGATGCACTTTTAAAGAAACAATTATAAATTTTAAAACTGTTTTTGAAGCGAATGAGATCGTAGGGTAATTGTCTTTTCAGGGAAAGCATCGTCTAATAAGCAAAGGCCGGGTTCGATTCATGTCCCATACGAAAAATTCAAAGGTGTTTTGCGAGCGTGGTTCGTTCCTTTGTTCTCAGGTAACTTTTCCTTCTTTCCTTAACTTTTGAACAAGTTTTCCAATGCCTCGCATTACGAAAAACCCATTTTCGAACCGAATTATTTTTTAAAAAAATTAAATAGTTGATCTTTAACGCATTAAGAAATTTTTTGATTGGATTGACGAAAATAAGAGCAAAAACGTATTTTTTTACATAGTCTCCTTAAAAAATCAACGGTAATACATAATTAAATCACCCAATGTTGAAAATTTTCCTTCGCCATAACTGAACTTCTCCTTTCCAATTCAAAAACATCATGTAGTTTCGAAATTATTTCTTTACTTGTCATTCAACTCCAATCGAATTGTAATTTTAGAAAAAAGAGTAAATTTAGAACCGTTATAAACACAAACTTTTTGAGTTTTTGGGAATAAGAAGACTCCAATTCGAGCAGATCCCTTTTCCTTTTCAATTCTTTACGCTTCTCTTCCTTGTCCTCTTCTTCCTCAAATAAGCTTTCAAATTCAACTTTGAATTGAACATTACTCAACTTCGTCCCGCACATTCCATTTTTGAATCCACCTTCTTCTGCCCTTTATATTGTTCCATAGCTTACCATTAGTTGTCAAAAAAGTGGGGGGGGAACTATAGTCTAGTGGGAGGAAAAAAAAAATAATCAGAAGCAATCGAGAGTGGAAAGTGAGTAAAAAATTAAAAATTAAAAAAAAGAAACACATTATTTTAAGGAAGAACCGTCATTTCTTTTTCGCGACAAAAAAGAAGCTTTTTGCGACAAGTTCTGGTGAGCTATGTAGGGGGTCTTCGCTCTCATAGTCAATGTTATAGGTAGAGACCGCAATGACAATATTTTGGTACGCCATTTTTTCTGCCACACTAAAAATTTTCCAAACTGTTTGAATTCCAAACTTCCGTAATTCCAAACTGTTTGATAAATCGAATAACTTGGAACTTTTTTCTTTCTATACGTTTTTCTGAGAGATTCAGTCATTTTATTATGCCTCATTTCGTTTCAAAACTTGCAAAAATTCTCATTTCAGTTCGAGCCTCTTCTTGGATGTTATTAACCGAGATTCAGAAGTTATAATGGAATCTCACAGCTCAGGTTACCAAATAATAATTTCCTTATTTTTGATACAAAAAGGAACTTTCGATTGCTAAAAGCAAAGATATTATTTCATTTTATTAATGAGAAAACTCAAATTGACATAATGGTAGAGAAAATTTCAATTTTTATCATAGCCAAAAAAAATATGGCCTTTCGAAGTTGAGCCACGCGCTAGAGTATAGTAGTCACTGCTTTATGTAAAGGCGAACTTTCGTATGTTAAAAGCAATGATATTATTTCATTTTATCAATGACAAAACTCAAGTTGACATAATGGAAAAGAAATTTTTAATTTTTATCATAGCAAAAAAAAATATGGCCTTTCGAAGTTGAGCCACGCGCTAGAGTAAGTATAGTGCTCTCACTGCTTTATGTAAAGGCGAACTTTCGATTGTTAAAAGCAAAGATATTATTTCATTTTATCAAGGACAAAACTCAAGTTGACATAATGGAAAAGAAATTTTTAATTTTTATCATAGCCAAAAAAATGGCCTTTCGAAGTTGAGCCACGCGCTAGAGTAAGTATAGTGCTCTCACTGCTTTATGTAAAGGCGAACTTTCGATTGTTAAAAGCAAAGATATTATTTCATTTTATTAATGAGAAAACTCAAATTGACATAATGGTAGAGAAAATTTCAATTTTTATCATAGCCAAAAAAATATGGCCTTTCGAAGTTGAGCCACGCACCGGTTATTAATTATAATTACACCCGTTAATAATTATAATTTCACCGGTTATTAATCATAATTTCGCTTCGATTTCTGAAAAATGAATTCGTTATTTTTCATTCTTACTTAGTTTTGGTTCTGTATCCTATACAATTTAGATTCTTTTGAATAAAAATTCAAGTTTTTCTGTATTGTACGAAACAGCGTTGGAAGAAAAGCGATAAAATTTTGAAAAGGACTACACTTCGATTACATTCAAATTAAACCGAAAAGTCGATTCAAAAATTGGTGAATTTCAATCCATAAAAATTATTTTTAATGAGAAAATCAAAAACTTTTTCAATAAAAAAAAATGAAGATTACCAGTGCGAAGTTAAGGCCGCGTTTTAGTACAAACATGACCCACTTGACCTTCCGCGCTCTAGCGTACCAAGATTTGTTATAGGCAGAATTTTCGAAGCTTATCTGATCTCTTTTTTCTGCTTTAAAGTAATTGTTTTTGATTTTTTCATGTTTTCTTGAGATAAGTAAGTGATTAAGAACACACAAAAATAACATTTTACTACCTATTCTGATTTTGATTTTAGCCATTGCGGTCTCTAGTTATAGGCTTACGTTCTCATAGTCAATGTTATAGGCCTTCGCTCTCATAGTCAATGTTATAGGCCTTCGTTCTCATAGTCAATGTTATAGGCCTTCGCTCTCATAGTCAATGTTATAGGCCTTCGCTCTCATAGTCAATGTTATAGGCCTTCGTTCTCATAGTCAATGTTATAGGCCTTCGCTCTCATAGTCAATGTTATAGGCCTTCGCTCTCATAGTCAATGTTATAGGCCTTCGTTCTCATAGTCAATGTTATAGGCCTTCGCTCTCATAGTCAATGTTATAGGCCTTCGCTCTCATAGTCAATGTTATAGGCCTTCGTTCTCATAGTCAATGTTATAGGCCTTCGCTCTCATAGTCAATGTTATAGGCCTTCGCTCTTATAGTCAATGTTATAGGCCTTCGTTCTCATAGTCAATGTTATAGGCCTTCGCTCTCATAGTCAATGTTATAGGCCTTCGCTCTCATAGTCAATGTTATAGGCCTTCGTTCTCATAGTCAATTTTATAGGCCTTCGCTCTCATAGTCAATGTTATAGGCCTTCGCTCTCATAGTCAATGTTATAGGCCTTCGCTCTCATAGTCAATGTTATAGGCCTTCGTTCTCATAGTCAATGTTATAGGCCTTCGCTCTCATAGTCAATGTTATAGGCCTTCGCTCTCATAGTCAATGTTATAGGCTTTCGCTCTCATAGTCAATGTTATAGGCCTTCGCTCTCATAGTCAGTGTTATAGGCCTTCGCCGATAATGACGGGTTTTTACTGAACTTTTCTACTAGATTACAGATTATTTTCATTTATCGGGAAAAGGGGATGAAACAGTATTTAGAAAAACTCTATCTTACTTTACACCTCTCTCTCTCCCGTTCCTTGTCTATCTCTTTACCCATCTATGTCTTCTTATTTTTGTTTCTTTCTTTCTATCTATCTCACTCTCTCGGTGTCTGTCTATTTGTCTCTCTCTTTTTTTGAAAGCTGAATCGCGATTCCTCACCTTCTGGAAGGTAAATCCGTCAAGGGTTGGAGCAGCAGAGAGGAAGAATGGGACTCGTTTAGGTTTGGCAGCCGGCTGCTCGGGTTTGTTCCGCTGCTTGATAAGGGAGAGATTCGGGAGGTTGGACCATCGGGAGAGAGGCAGACCGGAGAGGCGGAGCAGGGCAGCGCTGCAGGATGGCTGCAATTGGACAACCGCTTCATTTTCTTTAAATGTGAATAATTTATTCAGGGTAGATTTTAGGTTGAAACTCTTCATCTTCCTAATCGACTTGTTTACTAGGAAAACCCTAGAACTCACTGACCCTTTGCTTTTCTCTTCTGCTTTCTTCTTCTTGTTCTTCCATTCGAATCTCATCCACATCCATTGAGTCTTCCTCGGCCAGCTGCAACTCAGCAGTTTGTTTAGTGTGCAAGAAAAAGGAACAGACGCCCACCAAAGGCGGAAAATTTTTTCACATAATGGTCCCCTTGTGATTCGGAAAAAACAGTGAAACGCCAACAAAAGGTCTGCCATGTCTATTCAATCCCTGCTGGAAGGACTTAATACATTCTTGCGCAACACACTCATGCATACTTGAATCAGAACGTTTATTGCAAAACGCAAGAAAAACGATTAGATCAAAAAGAATATATATTCAAATTCTAAGTTACACAGTTTAAAGGCAGTGACGCCTGGTTAAGATGAAAAATGATTAAACTATCGCACAGAAAAAAAAGAACTCTGAAAAAAAGAACTCAAAAAAGAACTCTGGAGTTACGCTCCATTCATGACGCAATCGCTTGATAAGCATGCGTGACTAAGAGAACAAGGCATATGAGTCTTTCATATAACACTATCGCACGGAATAGCAATGTGTCCCCGTGGTGTAATGGTAAGTAACACGCGCTCCCGGTTTGAGTCGAGATGTTCTGGGTTCGACCCCCCCCCCCCCCGGAGGACTAGCTTTTTTCTGTGCGATAGTTCAATCATTTATATATATATATATATATATATATATATATATATATATATATATATATATATATATATATATATATATATATATATATATATATTATATGAGGAAACGGCAGGCCTAAAAAGGTCAGATAGTGCGTTATAAAAAAAAACGTCATACGAACCGAAAATTAAAATCAATAACTTCTCTGAATAGCGCTCAATTTTACCCAGAGTTCGAATACATCTTTCATTATTTATTAAAAGGATGTTTATCCAACCCAGATTCAAAAAAAAAGTAATCTGTCAAGCTGAAATGAATGACCAAATCACTTAAAGAACTCGCTATTTCTTCTTAGAGCTCATTCCCACTTCAAGGAAGGGTACGCGCTTTTTTGACAAATCAATCTGGCGCTAAATTCTTTCGTGTATAGAGGATGTTGAGGGTCGAAAAATATTAAGAAACGTGCAAAGGGAATAGTCAGGGAAGTTCTTGAGACTAATCACAGATACACAACAACACACTAGAACTCTCTTGAACTCAATCAATAACAGTGCTTCAATCATCAAAAAAGCTTTAATATCTAAAGATGCGACACACCTCCTCTACCGATTCTTCTTTCCACTTGGGTAGGAAGTCGATAGGCAGCGGCTTTGGCTCGAAGGCAGCGACATAGTGCAGCTTGGAGGCCCACACGTAGATTCCTCGCTCTCCCTCAAGTCAACAACACATCGAGAACTAGATTTTCAAGATTTTCGAAGTTATTTATTGCTAAAAAGAAGGTTGTTTCTCTGACCCGCACTACGGGGGAAAATCTATGCGCTCTCCAAAAAACCCAAAAAAAATTAAATCTATGCGCTCGGAAAAATTTTTTCTCTGATTTTTTAGTACGGAAATTCCAAATCATTGGAAATAAGAATTTTTAACTCTGAAACTTTTAAAACCTATGCACTTTAAAAAAAGTTGTGTGGGTGCTAAGAAACACTCTGCTCAAAATGCACTGAGCGGTCGAGACTCCATTTTCTTTCTGCATTTCTAATCCTAACTGATCGAAAACTTTGACTATGGCTTTTAGCGAAAAGTGAACATCTTAAACCCAAATCGCCGCTTCAAACCTTCTCAGATTCTTTCTATCGTATACTTCTTCCCGTGAGAGATGTTTTAGTTATGTAACAGAGAGAGAGAGATAAAAATAAGGAAGAAATAAAGAGAAAAGGATGAACGCAGAGAAGACAAGAAAAAAAGACGCCCAAAGGGGGAGCAAACCTTGTGTGACGTCACCATATGCTCTCCAGTGGCGTTGAAAGCAATGGACATGACGGGGGATGAACACAGCAGAACGTCGATCAACTGACTACTAGCCACGTCCCACACCTCAAAAATTCACAAGTCCTATAGTCGAAAGATAAGCAACTTATCAAATATATATTCATGACTTAAAACTTTTTTAAAAAATCACAAACCATCGATTTAAAATTATGAATCCTATATGTCAAAGTCATGGACTCGAGAAAGAAATGACTCATCTATTTATAAATCGAAATCAGAAAATCATTAAGAATTATGTTACTACAAATATATAAAAATAGAATGCTACGTCTAACTAACTCTTCAAAAAAGTCTTGATGTTCGTTTCAACTAAAATATACTTGAATTCTTCTTTAAGATGAAATCTGTCTTTTAAAAAATCACTCTTATATGTCCCTCGGAATCCGCGACCAACAGCCATTTTCCATCCGCAGAGAATGACAGACAGGGACATGAACCGGCAACCTTCAAAAAGCATCTTCTGTGACCAGGGGGCACATGACCAAGTAAGGCCTAACGTCTTTCAGCGCGCCTTTCTTCATGGTGTTTCTTGCCAACCGCCAAAGAAGCGTGTAAATAAAAAATACTAATCATAAGCAAACCGCAAATTAGGAGAGATATCGAGAGCGTCTGTGAAAAAAAGAGAAAGCATACAAACATAGAATTGTATCGCAAGCCTTTTTTCGGCCAGCGCATAGGTTTTACCCGAAGCGCGGGTTGGAGAAAGTACCCTGGCCTAGTTTAAAACAACACCGGATCTATGATTCTATTCCGAAAGCCTAACCTCATTATAAACTCGATTTTATTTCGAGAGAATCCTTGCACCTAGGGATCTTCTGTTCTAGCTAATTTTCAATTTCTGCGCTAAAGACAAAAAATTTTGCCAAAAATTAATTGTGACATTTGTTATAAGAATAATCTTTATGGATAAGAATAATCTTTATGGATAAGAATAATCTTTATGTTTCACTCTTTTCCGTAGGTCAACATTTTGTTTTTTATTCCCTTTTTTTTTTCTCTTTGAGTATAAATTTTCTGTACTTCAACATCTTTTCTCTAGGTATCTCTGAAAAAACTTTTTTTAAATTGAAAAAAGAAAACGAACGGCTAAGAAAGATATAATAAATCTTCAAATGCTCAGTTACACAGTTTTAAGGCAGTGATGCCTGGTAGAGAAGACAAATTGATCAAACCACCGCACGGAAAAAAGCTAGTTACCGGGGGGACTCGAACCCATGCAACCATCTCTCCTCTATCCGGGAGCGAGCGTGTTAGAGATATAATAGAAAAACAGGAAAAGAGAGAGATATGGGAAATGCTAAATAGAGAAAGAGAGAAGTGATGAAAATAATGCGAAAGAGCTAGCCTCAGGTAGAACACGAACGACTCTTCTGCAGAGCGTATCGATCAATGCCACTCTTGACTCCAGGTTCTCTGAGCGGTTATTATTAATAACAATAATGACAATAATAATAATAATAACACTAATAATAATAATAAGAATAAGAAGAAGAACAACAGTGTTTTCTCATTAAACTGACAACTATAACTTAATGTACAATAACCGTTTAAAATATGATATAAATGCATTGTTGGAGAACCACAGCGGAAGTTTACAGAGGAATAAACGCGCCCTCGAAGAAAAAAACAAACAAATTAAAGAGGAAGAAACAAAGCTTGAGCCCTAGAGAAAGAAGACTATAGAACATGTATACGTATGTAAATACATACGTAAATTTTCTACAATTTGGGAGCAAACCGATAGTATCTCTACCATTGATCTACATGACATGGGTTGTGCATTCGGGCAAGCCGTTCTTGGGGGAGCAAACCGATAGTATCTCTACCATTGATCTACATGACATGGGTTGTGCATTCGGGCAAGCCGTTCTTGGGGGAGCAAACCGATAGTATCTCTACCATTGATCTACATGACATGGGTTGTGCATTCGGGCAAGCCGTTCTTGGGGGAGCAAACCGATAGTATCTCTACCATTGATCTACATGACATGGGTTGTGCATTCGGGCAAGCCGTTCTTGGGGGAGCAAACCGATAGTATCTCTACCATTGATCTACATGACATGGGTTGTGCATTCGGGCAAGCCGTTCTTGGGGGAGCAAACCGATAGTATCTCTACCATTGATCTACATGACATGGGTTGTGCATTCGGGCAAGCCGTTCTTGGGGGAGCAAACCGATAGTATCTCTACCATTGATCTACATGACATGGGTTGTGCATTCGGGCAAGCCGTTCTTGGGGGAGCAAACCGATAGTATCTCTACCATTGATCTACATGACATGGGCTGTGCATTCGGGCAAGCCGTTCTTCGATAAAAAAAACAAAAGCCGACAGAAAGCGGAAATCCTGCAATACTACACTCAGATAAAGTATTTGAAGACTTGATTGACAGTATTAAGAAAAACAAATTTCAACATATCTACTTTAATGATTTAGTCTCTCTTAATAAAAAAACGAGATGACGAAAACTGACCTAAAAACCTTAAATTGATTTTCTAAACAAAAACGGGTTTTAAAAATGATCACTAAAACCCGAGTTAGTCTTTACGATTATAACCTCCATCTTCTTTGACGTTTTCGAGGACTAGTGCGAGTATGGAATTGACGGCTGCGGATGCACATCTAACAATTCGGCCATTTCGAGGAGCTTGGAGACCCGC
Source organism: Allodiplogaster pararmata (assembly GCA_964056735.1). Classification (NCBI taxonomy): domain Eukaryota; kingdom Metazoa; phylum Nematoda; class Chromadorea; order Rhabditida; family Diplogasteridae; genus Allodiplogaster; species Allodiplogaster pararmata. Next base: position 42,265,743 of record OZ057405.1, read on the forward strand.
CAAACGCTGGCCGCTACGCGCCTCCCAGAAGCGCAGCTTGCCTGAAGACTCACCTTATCAGATAGAAAAAGCTGTCTCGTGAGACAACCTCTCACCAAGCGAGTTGATGAGACTGAATAACAATTCACTCGAGTGATATTTAGAGAATAAGGCCGGAAGAGAGAACGGGAACGAAATAGATAAGAAAGAAAAGAGAACGAAACAAGGGGAGAAAAAAGGAGAGAGCAGAAGAAAGATTGGAAGAGAGAGAAACGAAGTGACTGAAAAAGATAGAGGAATAGGGAAAGATAGATGGAGAATTAGAAATAAAAGTAAAAAGTGAATGGAATGGTCCTCGTCAATTGTAACTAGAACTTGCTCTTAATCGACCAACCGTTGGCACAACCAGTCACGATCTCCTCCCCGATAATATCACATGAGAGCGCGGATACTTCAACTTCGTGTGCAGTTTCCTTATTCTCAAAAGAACGATTGAATGTTCGCGAGATCAGTGCTTTGCCGGGAGGCATCTTTTTATTGCCCTTCACTGGTTTTTAATCAGAAATCGTTTTTAGCGGAACGTTGTGCTATTCAAAATGTTTCTGGATACCTTTCCACTGCGGAAGGAAAGCAAGAATCGGCCGCTTTGAACATTGAATTTATCAACGTGACCTGAAAACAGGAAATGGTATGTTTATAAACCGCGATGATTCAATTACTTCTCTACTCAGGTGATTGCTCATCAACTCAAGTCATGACTCAATGACTCATCGGCTATAGATATAGCTTCTTGACTTTTGACTAAATCTGTTCTTATTCCACCAACATGGCCCTTATATATGTAGTCATCAACCTTTTAGGCCTAGTCTTTTCCAGCAAAGGTCAGCAAGAGATGCGAAATTTAATTATTCCACGACAGCGACTATTTTAAAGTTTGCTTTTTTTCTCTCATCATTTTGCCTTAGCTACCTTTCTCTCGCTAACATCAGACTCAAATGTTCTAGGTCATTTTTAATGTAATGCAGTTCACTTCACAGGTACACATGTAGCCTAAAACATGATCATTTACGGATTTACGATTACCTTGTTTAGAGATAGATGGGTTCGGTCCCGCCCCATGAACTATCTTTTGGCCGTGTGGTACTTTAATGTTGTTGTTGTTGTTGTTGCCGTCAAGCAAGACTTGGTTATGAACACTCTCTTTAATGAGAGAAGTTCTCGTGTTCTTCGGACAAGATGCGTCCGGAGAAGGGTTTTGATGTCCTTTGCAGTCCTGAGACTGTCATGCTGCACCTTGTGAAGGCGGACATCGTTGTAGCAACCTGTTCATGCTATAGGCCTTGTGAGTGGGTGGTCAAGCCGGCCTAGCATCGTTTTGGGTGGGAGTAGAGACGTCTCGCCTGTCGTTGACCGGAGATAGGCAAGAGGCTATTTGACTGGCGCCTCGACTCGCCATTGAAAAGTGTAGCGGAGTATCGGCTGATGTTTTGTCCGGTGGCATGCCCAGGCCGGTCCGGCATCGCCCTCCTTTGACGAGCTATATTAACCAGTTTTGGTCCGCGGCGGGATTTCTCCCGCTACCTCCCAGCGCGAATTCTTCGTAGGGAGGCATCCCTCTATCCGCCACCTGAGGTCGCGCTCGATTCTGCACTGGATGATCCGGCTCCATCCGTGACAGGCTCTTAAGGCTGTAGAGTCACGAATGGCCACTGTTGCCAGTGTATTTTGGTACTTTAACCAATTACCTACAAGGTCGTTTGTGACATATTGGTACTTGCTATATGCGAATGAGGCAAGAGAGATTGAACCAGAAGAGTAGCCAATATAGGCAAAGTTGCCACAAGGGGACACCGCTACAGAAGAGGCCCAATGGTGGCCAAGTGCACTGTTCTTCTTGAAACGATCGTGGAGTAACTGCAAATGGACAAGAAGGTCTCGATAAGCTACTTCCGGTCTTTAAACAAAATAAACACTTCAGAGAATAGAGAGAGAGAGAAAGATAATGAGAAAGAGAGAGAAATACAAATAGACAGATGGGAAGAGAAAGAGAAAAAGAGGGTAAGAAAAGGAGAAATGGAGAGAAGACAGTAAGATAAAATGATACATATAGAGAGAAAGAAAGCATACTTTATAAGTGCCTTGTGCCTGCTTCCGAGTTGTCCACGTTGTCACTATCAGCTCTTTATCGTGTCTGCAACAAAAAAATTTTGTAGTCAAGAACATAGGTAAACTGCCAACCGACAAAAAAATTCTAGGGCGACCGACCTACCCTCACTCGAAATGAATGTATTAGAGTTTTCACAGCTAAAATTTAGAGGGAAAAATCGTCCTTCTTCGTACATGAATAGAAAGTTTCATTGTCCATAACTCCGCCTCAACCTGTTTCGTAAACTTGATAATGAAAAATTTTAACCTACTTCAGTGATCGACATATTGAAAAATCAAGACATATTTTACCTTGAATCAAGAATCAGATGTTTCATTGTTTTTAGGCTAAACAATATGCATAAAAATACCGCCTCGATGCAATCTTCATTGAATTGAAAATGAATACTACTTTCATTCCTTCTAGAAATTAAAAAAATCCGCCCAAGTGTTCTCAAATTCTTTCCCTTTCTTCGTTCCTATTCTGCAGATGAAAGTGACACGCTTATGTCAACAATTCCTTCAGTGAACCACGATGGAGTAATACAGGTAAAGACCAAGACGCTATTGCTCATTTGTATATTACAATTATTGTTTTGCAGGAGTACCGAACCTGCAAAGAACATTGTCCCAGGCCGCTTCTCTACTCCATCCGATGGCCATTTCCACTACGGGAGGTAGCCGAATCGAAGACAAATCGCGTCGTTTCCGCTTGGCAATCGCTCTCAAATTTTTGAAGGGTCTTAGGAATACATAAATCTTTATTTAAAGATACAGTACCCCAAACTTACACAGTGTTTTGTGGCGGAGATATGCTCACCCGCAAGGATATGGTGGAAGGATGTTCTTCCCTGCACTTTCATCCACCTATATTTCAGGGAAGCCAATCTATTCGGAAACGCGTTTACAAGCGTGTATCCCATTGAATAAGTGAGCAAGATTGTTCAAATTTGTACATTTATTAGCTCACATAAAAAATAATGGGTCAACAAATCATTCGATTCGGTCTCCATTGGCACGAACGAAAGCCCAGGGTCGTTTTGGGAACGCTTCGATCACTGGACGAAGGTAATTGTCGTCAATTTTCGACCACCTGTCCGGCAGGGATTTTTTAGAAACTCCAGAGTCATGAAAGGATGAGCATTGACTTTGCTCTCAAGGTAGAACCCCACGAAATAGTCCAGCGGATTGAGTTCGGGCGATGAGGAAAGCCATTCTGCGCTGGAGATGAGGTCGGGAAAATTGCGCACTTATCGAGGACTTTCTTTTCGGGGCTGTGTACTGATCTGTTAAAACCTTTAATCGTTTTTTTCAGACAAGATTGTGAAAGACGTTGAGATCCTTACCGATGCGCGTATTTGACCGACCAAGTTTGTGCAAGTCCACAATGACAAAGCGTGCTCTATGAGCGGCCACCATTCTTTTGAGAATTGATCAGATGAAATGAACTTTTAACCATGTAATAAAAACACATGTGAGAAGAACATAAATAAAATTGGACCTCAGTGTGCACTATAAATTGAATTATAAACGACGAAAGATTGTTTTTCGAATACATGGGCCATCCTGTGATGTTTAAGGCACTTCTATGTTGTTGTTTGTTGTTTCTTGCCCGCGTGGGTTTCTTTTGAAGGTGATAAAGAGAATTCACAAGCTTCTTGTGGTAAAAACTCGTATACAAAGTCTCTCTCTCTCTCTCACTCTCTTCTCACTTTTTTTTCTCTCTCATTCTCTTCTCTCTCACACTCTCTTCTCTCTCTCACTCTCTTCTCTCTCTCACTCTCTTTTCTCACTCTCTTCTCTCTCTCACTCTCTTCTCTCTCTCTCACTCTCTTCTCTCTCTCTCTCCAGGCACCTTTCTAGCTGTTACTGGTGTTCAATATCATTATTTATTTAACGTTTATAGCTCTGGCTGTAAGTTTTTAAGGAACTCTCGAAATTGGTAAATATCAGTAACTTTTATGATGGCTTTTTCTCCTAATCTCGAGAACGTAAACAACTTGAGGATAAAAAGTGGCGCTAGATTGAGAACCCAACCTGGACATTAAACCCGCCGAGCCCAACTTTTGCCGAAGAGTGTCCGATACAGTCGAGTACTTCCGTACACTTTCATCCAATCCAGCAGCAAGTACCTATAAAGGTCGAATGTATTGAGAATTTTGTAAACATAGCGTTCTTTGAACAGGGGAGTACAGAATGATGAGAAGCTACTCCTTTTCTGCTTATCATCTCTAGCTCGTTTCTTATTATACCCAACTGCAGAGTGCCAAATACAGTGGAGTACTCCCACATTCGTTCATTAAGAATGTTTTTACAACTGGATTTGACATTGGTTTAGCTATTGTTGAGATTTCGACGGAGATGGTATCGGATTATCCGACAAGATAAAAAGTGACTCAAATCTCTTTCTCTTACTTTCTTTTACTTCATCTGCTTTCTATTTCTTTATTTATCTTTCTCTTCGCTGTTGTTTTCATTAGCCGATTGTAGCACGCTTTTGAGAAAAAATCAAGTGTATGTCTTTCTCTCTCTTTCGCTCGTCTCCTTCTCTCGAATTTTCTCCAGAAGACATTAAAAACATTTTTCATGAAAAAAACCTCGTGTTTGGCAGAAAAAAGCAGCGCCGTGACAGGAAGAGAGTTTCCCTCGAGGATAACCAATTGCCTTGGCATCCCCTCCGGTTCATCCAGCACCCACACCCGCATAGAGTTATCCATAGAACCCGACAGCTGAACAATCTTCCTTCTTCTTTACCCAGAGCTCAAAAACAGATTTTCCTGCTTACTCGGGATCTAAATAATCGTTTTCCTGCTTACTTGAGATCTGATTAATAATTTCTTCTGTTCACCCGAAATACTGATAATAATAATTCTGCCAGTTTAAATTCAATTTTCAATTTAAACGCTTTATCAAGATCAGCAAGCCAAATCGGTAATATGTATAACATCATCGATTATGGGATCTGTTGCGACATGTGACGACTCCATTCCTCTGCGTTCTCTGCCTTCCTTGAGAATTGGGGACTAACGGCTTTGACAAAGTAGTCCCTATATCTCATTCATCTGTCGCTCATGATGGCGCTACGATCCCGGAGCGCCAAATCTTCTCGGGAAAGGACTCTCACAAACGAGGGAAGAGACGGTGCGAGGAGCAACCGTGCACGGAGGGAGACGAATGAGAGAATGTTTAAACGGGGTTTAAAGTTTAAACTGGTTTTTAAAAAAACAGTTTAAACGAGAGCTCAAAAAATGATTTTCTTGCTTACTCGAGATCTGATTAATCCGATTCTAATTAAAACATGTGTTATATGGTGAAGACCTCATAAAGTTTTAAGAACGGTGTTAATTCGTCGCCTTTTCGTGATGTACTCTTTAATCCTTCGAGCTTTCCGCTACTAAAGTAGAGCATTCACTAACCAATATTGATTCACCCGGGATGAACTGCAGGAAGTGTATAGACTGAGTGTGTACTCCAGATATCTGTCCGATCACAACTTGCTTTTCCAGATTCCAGATGGCGATTAGACCCGTAGAGTCGGCCGAAGTCATGAACGGCTCCAAATCCGAGCTAAAAATCAACTTCTCTCTCTTATTTAAACTTTAAAAGATTTAAAATTTTTGATTTAAAAGAATCATTCGGAATGACAAAATTCTAATACAAGGTTCTTAGAAAAAAGGTATTCGAGTGACCTTAACCAGTGGTTTCATTCCATGTCCGGAGAGGCCAAAAATGTCCACCGAAAGGTATTCGAGTGACCTTAACCAGTGGTTTCATTCCATGTCCGGAGAAACCAAAAATGTCCACCGAAAGGTATTCGAGTGACCTTAACCAGTGGTTTCATTCCATGTCCGGAGAGGCCACAAATGTCCACCGAAAGGTATTCGAGTGACCTTAACCAGTGGTTTCATTCCATGTCCGGAGAGGCCACAAATGTCCACCGAAAGGTATTCGAGTGACCTTAACCAGTGGTTTCATTCCATGTCCGGAGAGGCCAAAAATGTCCACCGAAAGGTATTCGAGTGACCTTAACCAGTGGTTTCATTCCATGTCCGGAGAGGCCAAAAATGTCCACCGAAAGGTATTCGAGTGACCTTAACCAGTGGTTTCATTCCATGTCCGGAGAGGCCACAAATGTCCACCGAAAGGTATTCGAGTGACCTTAACCAGTGGTTTCATTCCATGTCCGGAGAGGCCACAAATGTCCACCGAAAGGTATTCGAGTTACCTTAACCAGTGGTTTCATTCCATGTCCGGAGAGGCCAAAAATGTCCACCGAAAGGTATTCGAGTGACCTTAACCAGTGGTTTCATTCCATGTCCGGAGAGGCCACAAATGTCCACCGAAAGGTATTCGAGTGACCTTAACCAGTGGTTTCATTCCATGTCCGGAGAGGCCAAAAATGTCCACCGAAAGGTATTCGAGTGACCTTAACCAGTGGTTTTATTCCATGTCCGGAGAGGCCACAAATGTCCACCGAAAGGTATTCGAGTGACCTTAACCAGTGGTTTCATTCCATGTCCGGAGAGGCCACAAATGTCCACCGAAAGGTATTCGAGTGACCTTAACCAGTGGTTTCATTCCATGTCCGGAGAGGCCACAAATGTCCACCGAAAGGTATTCGAGTGACCTTAACCAGTGGTTTCATTCCATGTCCGGAGAGGCCAAAAATGTCCACCGAAAGGTATTCGAGTGACCTTAACCAGTGGTTTCATTCCATGTCCGGAGAGGCCACAAATGTCCACCGAAAGGTATTCGAGTGACCTTAACCAGTGGTTTCATTCCATGTCCGGAGAGGCCAAAAATGTCCACCGAAAGGTATTCGAGTGACCTTAACCAGTGGTTTCATTCCATGTCCGGAGAGGCCACAAATGTCCACCGAAAGGTATTCGAGTGACCTTAACCAGTGGTTTCATTCCATGTCCGGAGAGGCCACAAATGTCCACCGAAAGGTATTCGAGTGACCTTAACCAGTGGTTTAATTCCATGTCCGGAGAGGCCAAAAATGTCCACCGAAAGGTATTCGAGTGACCTTAACCAGTGGTTTCATTCCATGTCCGGAGAGGCCACAAATGTCCACCGAAAGGTATTCGAGTGACCTTAACCAGTGGTTTAATTCCATGTCCGGAGAGGCCACAAATGTCCACCGAAAGGTATTCGAGTGACCTTAACCAGTGGTTTCATTCCATGTCCGGAGAGGCCACAAATGTCCACCGAAAGGTATTCGAGTGACCTTAACCAGTGGTTTCATTCCATGTCCGGAGAGGCCAAAAATGTCCACCGAAAGGTATTCGAGTGACCTTAACCAGTGGTTTCATTCCATGTCCGGAGAGGCCAAAAATGTCCACCGAAAGGTATTCGAGTGACCTTAACCAGTGGTTTTATTCCATGTCCGGAGAGGCCACAAATGTCCACCGAAAGGTATTCGAGTGACCTTAACCAGTGGTTTCATTCCATGTCCGGAGAGGCCAAAAATGTCCACCGAAAGGTATTCGAGTGACCTTAACCAGTGGTTTCATTCCATGTCCGGAGAGGCCAAAAATGTCCACCGAAAGGTATTCGAGTGACCTTAACCAGTGGTTTCATTCCATGTCCGGAGAGGCCAAAAATGTCCACCGAAAGGTATTCGAGTGACCTTAACCAGTGGTTTCATTCCATGTCCGGAGAGGCCAAAAATGTCCACCGAAAGGTATTCGAGTGACCTTAACCAGTGGTTTTATTCCATGTCCGGAGAGGCCACAAATGTCCACCGAAAGGTATTCGAGTGACCTTAACCAGTGGTTTCATTCCATGTCCGGAGAGGCCAAAAATGTCCACCGAAAGGTATTCGAGTGACCTTAACCAGTGGTTTCATTCCATGTCCGGAGAGGCCACAAATGTCCACCGAAAGGTATTCGAGTGACCTTAACCAGTGGTTTCATTCCATGTCCGGAGAGGCCAAAAATGTCCACCGAAAGGTATTCGAGTGACCTTAACCAGTGGTTTCATTCCATGTCCGGAGAGGCCACAAATGTCCACCGAAAGGTATTCGAGTGACCTTAACCAGTGGTTTCATTCCATGTCCGGAGAGGCCAAAAATGTCCACCGAAAGGTATTCGAGTGACCTTAACCAGTGGTTTCATTCCATGTCCGGAGAGGCCAAAAATGTCCACCGAAAGGTATTCGAGTGACCTTAACCAGTGGTTTCATTCCATGTCCGGAGAGGCCAAAAATGTCCACCGAAAGGTATTCGAGTGACCTTAACCAGTGGTTTCATTCCATGTCCGGAGAGGCCAAAAATGTCCACCGAAAGGTATTCGAGTGACCTTAACCAGTGGTTTCATTCCATGTCCGGAGAGGCCAAAAATGTCCACCGAAAGGTATTCGAGTGACCTTAACCAGTGGTTTAATTCCATGTCCGGAGAGGCCAAAAATGTCCACCGAAAGCGAAAAGTAGACAAAACGGAGACCAGCGAAGGACAAAAGTGGCGACTTATCGAGAGAAAACGGGGTTAGACCAGCCTGTTTCTTAGCACCCGCACTATTTTTTTCGAGCGCATAGATTTTTTGAAATTTCGGAGCTCAAAATTCAATTTTTCCAATGATTTGGACTTTCCTTACGAAAAATCCGAGAAAAAAATTTTCCAAGCGCCTAGATTTATAATTTTCCGGGTTTTTTGGAAAGCGCATAGAAATTTTAACCCGCAGTGCGGGTCAGAGAAACATCCTGGGTTAGACAACAAGTTCTGCCCTAAAAATGAAAGCAAAAACCCGACTAAGTTTGAAACAGAGGATAGGACTTGAAAGTTTAAAAAAAACACAAATTCAAATGTAAAAACTCACCGGAAAGCAATGGCTGTGATGGCATTTTCGTGATGAAAGGAGAAAAGAACTTTATCCGTCTTCAGATTACGCATGTCGATGTCACCCGCTGATCCTCCAATGGCCATCACATCTAGTGCAGGTGATTGCTCCAATACAGTAACCCTGCAAGTTCACACTCACTAAAAACCCAATACAATGAACCAGTAAGTTCAAATCAACTAAGCTATTAGAAAAATGAAATTACTTTTTCGAAGTTCTCTCTTTTTACTACGATACAACAATTGTTCCGTTTCTGAAACCTCCACTTTTTCTCTACCAATGAGGCACCGCTACAATTCGATAAAAGGTCAAATAATAAAAAAGCTCAAAACACCTAGAACCATGTTGGTTTTTGATAAACCATTCCGATTTTTCGGTCTAGGAAATTGCAAAAGCTCTTTCTTACCGCTCGTAGATGAAATTAGTATACCCAAAATACTTATGGTGAGAAAATGTTCCCTTACAAGATGAGTGCTTGCGATAGAAGAGGGATAAAGCGAAAAGAACCTAGTTTTCATCAACAGCGTCTTTTTGAAAGTGCACCGATTTACTGGGAACCAGGCTGTTTCCTTAACATCTACCGAAGAATTGTTAAGACCAGAAAGACTAATCATGAGGGAATGGCAGTTATTGGAAAAAGAACTAGGTCCAGGGCTTTTTTAGTGTGCAAGAAAAAGGTACAGACGTCCGCCAAAGGCGGAAAAAATTGTAACATAAATGTCCCCCTCAAGATTTTTCAAAGAAAGACCCGCGGTTGGAGAGAAAAAAGTTTTGCTAAATTAACCTGTCTTTTTAATGTTGCCGATTCATTTCTTCAATGAATCGGCAACAACATTTCTTCAATGAATGTTTTTTTTTCAAAAAAAAAAAACAACAGACAACCGCGTTTTTTTTTCACATAAGGTCCCCCTCTTGTGATTTGATTTTAAAAAACAGAGACCCTCCCACATAGGGTCTTACATGACCATTCAAAGAGAAATAAAATGAATAGAAAAAACAAAAGAAATAGAGAACGCATACGCAAATAGAAATCGTATCAAAAGCCTCCTTTAAATAGCGCATAGACTTGCGCATAGCTTCAACCCGAAGCGCGGATGAGAAACATCTTGGTCAAAACAGCTTGAATGAAAAATTGAAACGCCTTGAATCTCTTTTTTTGTTTGTAACTCTCTATTTTAGGCAGCGGCTAGTGAATGAGTCGAAAAAGCGAATAAACCTCTTTTTGTAAATCTCTTTTAGTAGTTTTTTAGTGTGCAAGGAGAAGATACAAACGCCCTAATTTTTTTATTTTATAGGGTTAAAATATTTAGAAAAAAAAACAAAAAACAGAGCACACGAAAAAATTTTTTACATGAGGTTTTCCCTTATGATTTGGAGGAACAGAAGTTCGCTGAGAGAAGGTCTGACATGACCATTTAACCCCTGATCTCTTCTGTCATCAACATTCCTAACTACTTTCTGTTATCTCAACTGACGAACCTGTTGGGCTTCCCGATGGCTGCGAATTCATAGACCAGTCTGCCGCTCTTGACATTCAGCAGCCGAAGACGGCCATCCTTACTACCAATCAGAACCTGTAATCAAAAAAATTGTAATAGTTATTGTAATATCTATGTTATTTTTATTGTTACTCATTTTCATAGTCTTTAATTAAAACGATATAAGACATGTTTGTACGCGCCGAGTGAATTTGAAAAGGGATGGGAAAGGCAAAAAGAGTGAGAAGAGAAGTAGAGGAAAAGTAAAATAGAAGGGAAAGAAAAGAGAATGATGATGATTCATAGCTGGTTCGCTAACTATTTCACTTCTCTTTTCATATCTTTCTCCTCCGTCATAAATTTATAGTAAAAACTGTCACAATTTATATTTTTCTTCACAAAATTTCTAAAGCTTGGAACGGTAAATTCCTACATGTACATCAAATCCTCTTCTAAAGCATCCTCTTCTACAGCATCCTCTTCTACAGCATCCTTTTCTACAGCATCCTCTTCTACAGCGCGAGGGAAAAAAACACTAGGGAAAAAATTCAATTCGGGGCAGTTAAAGATCTCATTGAGTAAACTTTCACACGGCACAAAAAATTGCCTCACGATCTAGGATCGAATGCATTCTCTTTATACAAGGAGCATACGCCCTTCTTCTACACTACATAGAACACTAATGTATTCCACAAAATCAGGATGTTTCTTAGCACCCGCACAACTTTTTTCGAGCGCAAAAAATTTTAAAATTTCAGGAGTTCAACATTCAATTTTTTTAATGACTTGGACTTTCCCTACAAAAAATCTTTCCAAGCGCATAGTCTTCCATGTTTTTTTCGGAGTTTTTGGAAAGCGCATAGATTTTTTTAATAGGGTCACTTTATTGAGATAAGTAGCTGGATGGGAGATAGTGGTGATCTCGAAGGCCTCTCTATCCCATTCCAGCTTGAGAGCTCTCTCTCCGCTCTCTTGCATCTACAACGTGGATGAAGTTGTGAACATCGACTACGACCAGAGGTTCTCCCAAGGAGAAGGAGATTCTTCACCTCCGCACCCACATATATTGTACGCGTTACCTGCAGAAGCAGATAGATTATGATAGTTCAACGAGTGTTCCAAAGACACACGGTGTTCACATTGAACAAACAGCTCAGAGAAGTTCGGGTTTGAATGAGATACTTAGAGAAGTTCATTTCAAATTGATTTCCAGTTATAGATCAAAGGCCAAACTATCGGTACACATATTTAAAATGCATAAACCTTAAGTTAAAGGAAAACATTCCGTTTTCCCCTCCCTATCTCGATAAATACTACTTTCAGATAAAAGCAATAACCATTACCCATCTGAAATGATATCAAGGGATAAAAAGACGCGCGACCACAACCAATTCTCAAAATTCTCTTCTAGGGTGAACCTGACGTGTCGGGGGTTGAACTGTGACACATTGCTCAGAACTAAGATTCTAGATTGAATTTTGTAAGTGTAGCTAAATAGTATGAATTCGGGTTCCAATTTAGAACCCTGGGCGAAATTTAGGCCCAATATCATTGCGCCACATTTGTACTCAAGGTGAGAAGAATTATCTTAACCTGTCTGCAGAAAGGCAAAAAAGATATTCGATCACCAGCCGCTGCGTAAACCTCCTCTGTAAATGGACCGAATGGGATTT
>OZ057405.1:42278057-42322728 GCA_964056735.1 Allodiplogaster pararmata
ACTCCTCTGTAAATAAACCGAATGGGATTTCATCGATTCAAAGCGCCATTTAAAGCAGTAAGTTACGACCAGGCTTGTATTTGATTACAACTTTTCAAAAAACCAGTGCTTTCCAAAGGTTTACCGAAGTGTCTAGAAAACACAGAGGCTTGCAGAGAGCGGAAACAAAACGAAAACAAAAAGATACAGAAAAACAGCGAGATATTACTAAGAATGGGAATTTATTGCTGAAATTTATCATTAAAGTGAAAGTGAAAAAGGACCAGCAACCAGGGGGGGGGTTAAATGCAACCGGATAAATCAATGTTTACATGTATCCGCCGAAAAAAGTGAATTAAAAAAAATTACTTGTTGGAACTGCATACTGCTTTGTTTCTTTGACATTTGTATGATATTTGAATCTTTATATTTGTATTACATGCGGACAACTTGAAGATAACTTATTAAAAATGACTATTGAGAAGTATCGTTGTAACAAAGAAAAAAATCAAAATTGTCAATGTGGAACAGTAACACAGAGTTAGAAACGTCTAGAAAAAGTTGTAATAGAAACGTTCTCTACAAAACACGAATAAAGTATACGACTAGAACATCAGAGAACGCATACAAATACAACATGGAAGAATTTTTGCTACTAGAACATCGAAGAACATCACACACAAAAAATTCATTTCGTAAGCTTAATGTTGTCCACATGTCATACAAAAGGTCAAGCTTTCAAAAATATTTTTGACCGGTTTCGGCGCGGACATGCATGTAAAGCGAAGAACTTTTTAAAAATAATTTTTGACGTTTGTATGAATAGATTAATGTTCATCGAACCAATAGCACGTTTGAGCGCCTTTCTTAACTCTTCTAAAAGCTCTTTAAAACTAAAAGTCGCCCAAAATTTTTTCCTTTTCTTTCTCGTGACCGGTCACCAGCGCGGACATGCATGTGGAGCGGAGGAATGCATTAAATTTTTTTCTAATGTTCGTATCGCTTGATCAACTCTTGAGGAAGGCATAGCACGTTTGAGCTGAATTCAGAACTTTGTTTAGAAGTCAGGATTCCTCTTCTCCTGAGGTACTACTTTCAGTGGACTACCTTGCCTTCAGAGTACAGCGCAGAGTTAAAAGTCAAATACCCATTTTTCTAGAGTAACTGCTGAAAAAGAAGAAAAAAAACCTCGCGTTATAAAAATTTTTCTATAATGTTTTTTAAGAAAATTTTTTTGTTTGCAATTTCGTGATTCAGTTATGTATACATGTATCCGCCGCGAAGGCCGATCCGGTCACTATTTAACCCCTGTCAGCAACACTTTGGTACAAAGACCATTTCTTCGACCGTAGCTCTTTATTCAACCTCTGTACCATAGGTAAAAAAAGTGGAAACAATTTTCAAGGGTGACCGACCCTCTTCCTTCCTCACTCGAAATGAATGTATCAGAATTTTCAGCTGCTAGCGAAAGAAAAATCTTTATTTCTCTACATAAATATAATTTTAGTTGAAATACATTAGTTGAAATTTTTGTTTATTTCAGTTGAAACTTATGGAGTGTTAGAATTCAACTTTTCACTTTGAAAAGTAATCTCAGCAAAGTGATCCCGTTAAACGCTCTAGGCCGAATCCCGTTAAGCGTTTAACGCTCTAGGCCGAATCCCGTTAAGCGTTTAACGCTCTAGGCCGAATCCCGTTAAGCGTTTAACGCTCTAGGCCGAATCCCGTTAAGCGTTTAACGCTCTAGGCCAAATCCCGTTAAGCGTTTAACGCTCTAGGCCGAATCCCGTTAAGCGTTTAACGCTCTAGGCCGAATCCCGTTAAGCGTTTAACGCTCTAGGCCGAATCCCGTTAAGCGTTTAACGCTCTAGGCCACATCCCTCACTTTGCAAAGATTACTTTGCAAAGTGAAAAGATGAATTCCAACGCTCGATCAGCCTCAACCGGTTTGGTCAATTGAAAAATGGTAATTTTTTCTAGCCTACTTCAGCGATAGACCTTTTGAAAAAGCAAGACAGATTTAAACTATAATTAGTATAAACTAACGCAACATCTGCCACGACCGCCGAAACATTCTGTCGCAAGGAATCGCTCACGGAGATTGCACGCAATTTATCAGCCCTTCAAAAACAGAACTTGTGAAAAAAATTACTTTAAAAATGAGGTAAACGTTTAATTGAGAACAAGAATCTCCGTGTTCTGTAAAACAGTCCAGAAGCGTTCAGTGACGCCTTTAAAAGAAGAATTTCTATCGGCAGCAGGGGTTAAAAAGTCATGTCAGACCTCCTGAAGACGGACCTGTTTTTTTTCAAATCAAAAGGGGGGACCCTTATGTGAAACCAAATAAAAAAAATTTCCTGGGCCTCTGTTTTTTTTTCATGAAGGGGACCCTTAGGTTGAAATTTTTTCCGCTTTTGGTGGGCGTCTGTAACTTTTTCTTGCACACTAAAAAACCCCTGATTGGCAGAAATTTCTATTTGGCGTTTAACTTAGCACAAACTCTTTATTGGCAGAGATTTTTACCTCTGTCGAAGTAAGCCAATTATGGGAGTAAGATAAGTGGATATCTATGGAATAGCAGTCGATGTTACTCTATACTTTATAAAGATGAGCCAGGGTCTCAGAAAAACAGACTTCAGCTCTTATAAGGTCTACGACCAGGGGTTATTTAGTCATGTCCAGTCGCCTATCCGCGGGCATCTGTTTTGAACCTTCGACAGGCGCGTGTTTTTTAACACGTTAGGGCCCTTTTAAACGCGCTCGACGCGTACAAACAAGCCTGAGACGGTCTCATTCAACGCCTGGTTGTGTGACTCGAAGAAGTTCCAGACATTAGAATCTTTTTCGTGCCAGATTTGACGATGCGGTGTGAATTTGATGGAAAAAGCGAAACATTCTTGCCTTTTCTATCAAAATTCACACTCTCGCACGAAAAAGATTCTAAATACCTCATTCTCATGAGAAAGTCAGAGAAAAACACAACGACCACATGGATGTAATGCACTACAACTTAGGACGAAATACTGCATCTTAATATTTTTTGAATAAAAAATCCCATAAAATTTTACAAATAAGGTTTCAAAAAATTCCACCTATAGTGAATGATGCGATCAGCGACTGCGCAGAGAACCGAATACGTTCGTCGCTTCGTGTGGAGGATTCGGAACACTGGTCTTATTTCGCCGCATACGATGCCCACCTGAAAATTATCAAAATAAAAAGATTTGTTATATTTTTTAATAAAATACTTCGATTCAAAAAAAACTCGCTACCTGCCTGAGTGATAAACTTGACCTAGAAAAAAAGTACATGAAAAAAAAATTGAAACAAATCGTTCAACGGAACAAGTTAAATAATAATAATAATAATAATAATAATAATAATAATAATAACAAAAATAATAATAAAAATAATAATAATCTTCCTCGCGCTTGTTCCCGCCTCGCGGCAGGGTACGCGCTCCCCTGAGATGCAGGACAGACCTATCCTGGTAGAACCAGTGGCTGCCTGATAGATCACTGCTAGTGTTATTAACAGCAGTGGGGAGAGTCAGATTCGTGCCAGAACACTACCAATATTTCTTAAACCTTTTGTTTTGGGTGGATCTGTCCGGGTGGGAGTCGAACTCGGGACTCTTCGCACAATGTGAAAATGAAACAAACGGAACAAGTGAAAATGCTTTACAAATCACGTAATAAACAACTAAAACAAGAATCCAAAATTCTGTGATCAGGAACCTGCTTGTAAGGAACGTAGAGGGCAGATTCAGCCCTACGCATTGTGAGCTGAAATTAGAAACAAATTTCAGGTTCTAGTACTGCTCTGTCAGCCTATTTTGTAATCCAAGAGTTTTCGAGAGAGAAATTTCACAAGTGACTAGGTATTCGTATTCAATTAGCGAACCGGCTCTTATTCCCTGATAGGCATACCCTGCGTATTGTCTTACAGATATTGGAATACTAGACGAAAAAATGGCTTTAAACACTACGGTTCCGAAAATTTTCTTCATACGTTAAAATTTTGAGCATCAGAGACTACGGTTATTCAAAAAAGATTTTTCACAAAAAAGTT
The DNA here is from genome assembly GCA_964056735.1 of Allodiplogaster pararmata. Taxonomy (NCBI): domain Eukaryota; kingdom Metazoa; phylum Nematoda; class Chromadorea; order Rhabditida; family Diplogasteridae; genus Allodiplogaster; species Allodiplogaster pararmata. The sequence continues at coordinate 42,282,108 of OZ057405.1, forward strand.
TTTTTGCATCAAAAAACCATTTTTACATTTAAAAATTATTTTTACATTAAAAAGCTTAGGCTTAGTAAAAGTTTACGCTAACGAGGCCGTACGGCTTAGACTAACGAGACCGTATCGAAAAGCTCCTCTGCACTGCCTGGCGTCTAGTATGCACATCAGGGAATAAGAGCCAGCGAACCTAATCGACGCGAACATTTACTTATCCAAGCGTGAACCAAACTAACAACTGACTAACTTGATAAATTAGTGTGATATGTTTTTCATAAAGCTAATATACAAACTCCATTTGGTTCATGAACTGTTTTTTTGCTATTTAACAAACGCTCGGATAATTTTTCAATTGTAAAAGATCTAATGGCGCTCCTGCAGTTGGATTGGGCAATTTTTATGACAGTTTTAAAGTTCAGAACTTGATTATTTTGTGTTTTTAACATTATAAAACCAAGGCTAGTGACCTGACTATTTTTTTCAGAAAAAATTATTTATTCAGAAACAAACTTTTGATTTTTTTCAACAAATTTTGAGTATGAACCGAACTTTGATGAGAAAACACAAAAAATGGTTTAGTCTGCGTGAGTCCACGCAAGGAGAGTATTTTATCAACGGAAAATTGTTTACAGTTTGGCATTGATAGCAGATTCCATCCCGTTATTTTAACAATGGTTGTTGATTAGAGGGAGAACCTACCTGAACCTTCTGAAGCGCTCCGAACAATGATCATCATCGTGACCTGGAAGAGAAGATTATGAAACCAGCGAGTTTTAAGTTACTTCCCAGAAAAGTTCTTAGGATATTGTGGATTGAAAGACAGCAGAAGGAAACAGATACTTTTAGCATTCGATGCATCAAGAGTTAGGGTCGTAAAAGCGTTTCATCTCTAATTGGGACTTTTTTTCGAGTAAAACCGAATGTCGTCCGGGACATTCGTTTTCTTTCTTTGTCTCCTCTTTCTGTCGTAACCAGTACAGCTATGATGATTGGAAAGAAAAGACGGCACGACCTACTCACACCATACACTATCTGTTGTAAATCAGGTAACTCATCACTGAATTCACCTCGCTAGCGTAACAACAAAACCTAAGCCTTAGAATGGAAAAAGATTAATACACTACCCTATTTTCTCTTTATTCCAGCTTCAAGAGAGAGGTTTGCACGTACGCGTGTGAACAGCATTTTCAAGTTATAGGTGAAGGGAAGAACGTAAAAGTCCATGAAACGGGGTAAAAAAGATGGGTGTTCTTTCACAACAGAGGTTGGCTTTTTTAAAAATAGTAAATCTTATTGAACTTAGGTAGTATAGTTTTACAGGGCAACTCACCGACAATCACGTATCGGTTTTTAGCGGTTAGGACGAGAAGGCCAGTTTTTTGCTAGTGGTGTGGAGAAGGGCGATGCTAACACTGTGATTTCCTTCATGAGAAGATTCATTCTGCCGGAGAGAATGATAGTTTTGAGGGGTCGGAAGGAATTGCTCTATTGGTACTTTGCAAGAAAACTGCGAACCACTCGTGGCACTTCGTCGATTCAACAACCGGGCAATATACCAACACCATCGAGGGACTTTGGGCTACCTTTAAAAACAGTTGAAGAATCGGCACGGACGAACTAGATATCAAGAAGATAATAATAAGAATAATAACTTTATTCCATGCATGAACGAGGCTATACAGTGGATAACTGAAGCAGAGCTATTTCAGTCTTTGAAAAAAACTAGGGTTTTAACGGAGATATAATTACAGAGAAAAAATTAATTTTACAGAAATAATCAGAGTATTCAATCAAAAAATTCTCCATGAGCCGAGCCTTAATTTGGTGTTATTAACAATGAAATTGGCATCTAAACTGAGCAAATCCTTTTTGAACAGCGAAGCAGATGATAATGCAACAATTTCCGGTAGAAGCTTTTTCCAGATGTTAAAACAGCGTGATATGCAAGTATTATATATGCAATTTCAAAGGTATACCTACTCTCAAAGAGTATCCGTTGGGAATACGGCGTATTTTGAACTTTCAAGAGATGCGAGTGGTCAATGAGAACTTCATTGTGAATTGATTTGTGAAAGAAGCAGAACTCTGTTATTTTATACTTTTATATTCCAGTGTGTGAATATTGAGTAAACTTTAATCTAGACAAATAGTCGTTGTTGGGAAGTCCAGTTCGAGCAAATAACCTCCTCGTGAAACTTCTGAGCGAGCTCGATCTCATTTATATGGCCGCGGGCGACCAAACTTCCGATCCTTATTATTATATATATCTTTGTTTTCACCGAAGGGTACCTTGTTGAGTTACCGCTTATACGGTGTATAAAATTGGTCAGGAAGAACGGGATAAAATCTCGACATTTGAGAATCCACTCTTCAATCCGTTTTAAGATAATTCGGTAGGTCGACGATTGTGAGAAGGTTTAGTTCTTCCAGAATCTTTGCGAACTCTCGAAGCTCAGTGATGTGGTTCTGAGTATCTGCGATTCTGTTCGACAAACCGATAGCTCTTTTAAAATAGAAATTAGAGTGCTTACAATGATTTATCTGCACTAAAGTTAACCGGGAAGTCCTATCGGAGGTGCGAAGATTTGTTTCCGTTCTAAGAATCATTTGGTTTTTGCATACATGACAGTCTATTTTTCCAAATAGTAACCGGAAAACAATAAATAAATCGAAGTGGGCTCTGCGTTTTAAAAGCGAATCTAAATTGAATAGCTTGAGACGTTGGGGATAATTTAGATTAGGGTTATTGTAGTTAGGGTTATTGTAGCGAGATAACGGCCTCTTTTTAAAGATTCTTTGTGGGAACTCCAGTCTTCTTGAACAATTACTGCGAGAAGTTGGTGAAAAAGTTGGTGAAGTTGGTGAAAAAACCATATCATCCATCCAATGTGATGATAAAAAGATAATAATGAATAATAATCTTTAAAAAAAATTGCGGTTCTTTTTTTTATTGAATATTCAATTTTAAGGCCTGGGTCGTGGTAAGAATAATGTTATAAAAAGTTTGTATTTTCTTACACAGAATTGTCGAACGAATATGAGCTCATTCAAAATATCAAAAAATTTGTTGCCCTTCTATAAATAACTCGAGGTCTGAAATCCAAGCTTAAGGTTTTTTTCAATTCATAAGAACGCATGTTCAATTCAATTCAATTCAAACGCTTTATGCTCGATGTCATAAGACATGAAGCGTCATTATATCGAGCAGCTCCATCTGATTCTCCGGACAGTACAGAAGAATGAGAATGTCGACTGGAGTGTCGATCATGGTTGGACATATGACACTAGGAAATATCAAAGCAGCGATTCTATATTCGACAAATGAAATAATCCTGTCTCCTTTCTAATGCCTTGAATAGTGTCCTCTTTGGGGACGCTTATTACCAAGTGACTCTTAGATACTTCTTGGCTCAGGCTGCTTCTCTGCTTCAGTTCCTAAGCTTTTCCTTTTCTTTTTGGGTCAGGCAGCTTCGCTGCCTTCGTTTAGTTTTGGTTCTCCTAATGTTCCCCCTGGCTTTAGCAGCTTCGATGCTACAGGTTTTTATACTTCTTGTTGTTTTTATACTACTTTTTATACTCAGAGAGCTTTCCATCTTTCGTTTCTCTACTACTCTTTCTGGAGCAACAGGCAGCTAGCTGTTTCGTTTTTTTTGGTAATCCTCTCGTTCTATCAAACTCATTCGCTGCTTTTGTTTGAATAGTTCTCCTTTTCTCCCGGGCTCAGGCAGCGAAGCTTCCTTCTTTATTATGCTTATCCTTGCTTTCTTAACCAAGGCAGTTTTGCAGCCTTCGTTTTCATGCTTCTCTTCTCCCTTGCTTAGGCAGCTTCGCTGCCTACGTTTATCTGATTCTCTGCTTCCTGGCTCTGGCAGCTTCACCGCCTTCGTTTTCCTACATTTTGTTGTTCTGACACATAAAGCTTCGCTGCCTTTGTTTTCCTCACTCTTCTCATTCTATCTGGCTCAGGCAGCTTTGCTGCCTCCATCTGCATACTTCAACACGGTGGAATCTTGGTTAACCCCTTAAATTTTTTTGTTTGTTTTTCTTTGAAGTTCAAAAATCCGAACTTGTCAACGAAAACTCTGAATCTATAAAAATTCCGAAAACTTTCCTTTTTCTTCTCACTTGCTTAGGTAGCTTCGTAACTAACTATACATATTAACTAGTCCAGGTCGTGCGAAAGTTTGACCACATGTCTGCCATAACATAATTTTTTTATTATTATGTTCATATAAATACTATTTCATGAACAATTTATATTTTTTTCTCAAAAAAGTGGAGCCATTTTTTGTCTCAAATGTTTTGCGCGAAAGAGCGATTATCAAAAAACGGGAAGGGATTGTTGAATAGACTGGAAAAATTCCTTGGTTGATTGGTTGAAGTTCAACGGCTCACAGTCGGTGACTCAATCCTGAAATACCTCTTCCTGTTTCCCTTGTCTCTAGTTTTCCGAGAAGCAAGAGTTTAAAAATAATTTATTTATACAAGTTCTATCATGCACGCATGGAAGTTTTATCTCTTTCTTTTACAAATTTAATCTCTATCTCTCCCCCTCTCTCTTTTTCTAGATCTCCTTTGTTCTCTCTCTCTCTCTCTCTTTCTCTCTCTCTCTCTCCCCTCACTCTCTATTCCTCTCTCTGTCTCTCTTTACTCATTGTTAGCTTAACTATTCATGGAAACCTCAAACAATAGCAAAAAAGACTACATTGCATTTTATTTCTGGTTCTAAAATGTATCTTACTAAAAGTCTTTAAAAGTTCATAAAAAAAAGTTCGGAAATAAAATAAAAGTCTTTAAAAGTTCATAAAATCAAGAAAAATTGTAATAACTTGACAAATTTCGATACTCACAATAACCAGTTAGCGAATGAGGCAGGCAGATGTTGTAATTGCAACCAGTCGGGCAACACTTCCGGAGTCTCTTGGATAATTTTTTTGTTCTTGTTGTTATTATAAATATATTACTTGAATTATAAAAAAAAACATCCTATAAGAATAGTCACAAGGTGACAGGTACTAGGTAGATTTGTTGAGAACACCTCACCAGTCCCTGAGAACCATTCGTGATAATCGTTCAGATACATAAAAGCGTGGAAGAAAGAAGAAAAAACCTTTCGGCTAGAAGAGCAGTCAGAGTCTTTCTCGCACCATGAAATCGCTCTCTAAAAATTTGAATACATCAAAAAAATATTCAACTTCGAAACTGAAAAACTTTTCTCTCATCTCGCTCTTGAATTAGTATGCTCTAAGAAGTAATACACTCGACGTTGAAAGAATCGTCAGAAATATGCATGTATCACTTATCAGGGAATGTTGAAGTAGATGTTGGAAATTGGAGAGCTAAGCGATTTACTCAGACTTTTAAGCTTAACTTTGACTTCTCCGGAACTCCCCCCCCCATACCTTTTTTGAACCAGGTTTGCGATGGCTTTGGAAAAATTCTCATTTTGGCGGAACACGTATAGTACAACTCATTTAGTGGTTGTCCTCTGCTTTTCCGACTTCTTGCGTTATCACATAGAAAAAAAACTAATTGATGGGCTAGAATTTAACCCAACTCTTACGTTTTTTTTTGCGAGGGCGAGCGCGCTACTTTTACATTAAAGAGGCATGTTCATGAGTAAACAACTGTTTGAAAGTTAGGTAGTTTACGAGTGGAATCGAACCGATTCGTCTCTTCCTTATCAAGATGAACGCATCGCCACAACGCTATCAAGAAAAGTACGTCACAATAATACTCACCGTCTGAGCGAAAAAATCGATGTTACAGGTTTTCAAATGTGGAAAATAATATACAGTATACGTATGTATGTGAGTACCTGTACGTTGCATTGGATGCCGAGTGTATTGACTGGACGGCAACTAGTGGGCAGCCGTGACACTGCTGGCTTTCCGAGAGCAGTTGATTTCAGGGAAGAGGGCAGACTCGTAGGAGTACAGCAAGACTTGCCACCCTGTAATAACATTTCTTGTTGAGATTTTTTCTTTTGTATCTAGCGAGACCTAACTTCCTTATGCGATGTTTTCACCAAAAATGTTTGCCGCATTAGTTTTTTCTGTCGAAAATTTCGACAGAAAAAATTTGGGAAAAATACAGTTCTATAGCTTTCTTCCGATAAACATGATCTTAATCAAAAGTGGAAGTTCAGGAACACATTGTCTTCGAGAAATTTGATGTTGGATCTTCTCAATGGGATCAGGGAGTTTTAAGGTGATTCATAAGACATAGTGACTTTAGAATCTTTTTTTGCGAGAATTCAGATTTAGAATGAAAAAAAATAAATGATAGAGAAAAAGTCTGAATAAAGAGGAAGTCTGAATAAAGAGGAAGTCTGAATAAAGAGGAAGTCTGAATAAAGAGAAAGTCTGGATAAAGAGGAAGTCTGAATAAAGAGGAAGTCTGAATAAAGAGGAAGTCTGAATAAAGAGGAAGTTTGAATAAAGAGGAAGTCTGAATAAAGAGGAAGTCTGAATAACGAGGAAATCTGAATAAAGAGGAAGTCTGGATAAAGAGGAAGTCTGAATAAAGAGGAAGTCTGGATAAAGAGGAAGTCTGAATAAAGAGGAAGTCTGAATAAAGAGGAAGTCTGAATAAAGAGGAAGTCTGAATAAAGAGGAAGTCTGAATAAAGAGGAAGTCTGAATAAAGAGGAAGTCTGAATAAAGAGGAAGTCTGGATAAAGAGGAAGTCTGAATAAAGAGGAAGTCTGGATAAAGAGGAATTCTGGATAAAGAGGAAGTCTGAATAAAGAGGAAGTCTGAATAAAGAGGAAGTCTGAATAAAGAGGAAGTCTGAATAAAGAGGAAGTCTGAATAAAGAGGAAGTCTGAATAAAGAGGAAGTCTGAATAAAGAGGAAGTTTGAATAAAGAGGAAGTCTGAATAAAGAGGAAGTCTGAATAACGAGGAAATCTGAATAAAGAGGAAGTCTGGATAAAGAGGAAGTCTGAATAAAGAGGAAGTCTGGATAAAGAGGAAGTCTGAATAAAGAGGAAGTCTGAATAAAGAGGAAGTCTGAATAAAGAGGGAGTCTGAATAAAGAGGAAGTCTGAATAAAGAGGAAGTCTGAATAAAGAGGAAGTCTGGATAAAGAGGAAGTCTGAATAAAGAGGAAGTCTGGATAAAGAGGAATTCTGAATAAAGAGGAAGTCTGAACAAAGAGGAAGTCTGAATAAAGAGGAAGTCTGAATAAAGAGGAAGTCTGAATAAAGAGGAAGTCTGAATACCTCCCAACACTTGGAAGCATTCGGGCAGAGAAAAGAATGTGAACATCGACTCGGATCCGAAACAGCCCGGCACACTCTCAAGAAAGCTGAAAAGAGAAAAAACCTTTAAAAAATTGGTCAACTGCTCATCATTCAATATTATGGACCGTTAGAATATCACTTTTCACTTTGCTAACTGATTTTTTTTCTGCTAACTGATTTTCTGCTGTCTGCTTTTTTGAACGCTCTCTCGCTGCAAGAAAAAAGACATCGCTGCTCATGTCTCGAACGTTATATTTCTCTCACTAATTGTACACATTTTAGGTTCTTTCTTTTTACCGTAGTCATGTTTTCGTGTTGAGACATTGGAGCGTTCAACAAAACCAGATAGCAGAAAATCAGTTAGCAGAAAAAAAATCAGTTAGCAAAGTGAAAAGTGATATTCTAAAGCTCCATTAGTTATAATTTTTGAAACGAGTATTGCACAAAAAAAATGAATCAGCTGTTTATGATTGCGTTACCAGTTTTGATCGACTTTTCCTCCATCGAAATCTGATGAAGCTTTAAAATAAAGAAATAAGACTTTTCTGGTGAAAAATAAACGCAGCGCTAATTTCGTACTTTCTTTAGTCTCCCGACGAGTTGCCGTGAGATGCGAATGGATTACTTATTGCTTAATCTTGTTCAAAAGAGGTTGCTCCGTTTTAAAAGAAGCAGTATAAAATAACACTCTAAAACATTGCCATTTCACGGTAATTCGTGGTGAGCCTAAAGAAGGTACAAAATTGGCACTGCGTTTATCTTTCACTAGAAAAGTACTCTTTTGAATTTGAACGCTGCATTAGGTGAGATGTTTATCTTGAGCTCAACTACGCAAGTTAACGTCGTGGTTCGATAATTACCAGCACTTTCATTTAAAAAAACGGGTAATCTTAGAAATCTTCTTAGAAAAGTAAAAAATCTTAGAAAAAATCTTAAAAGTTCAAAGTTCTAAGTTCAAAGTTCAAATAGGTAAATCTCTTAATTTTAATGCGTAGTATCATTCTCACCGCGTCGAGAAAAGGCATAATGGTAGTGTGGCAACTATTCAAGTTGCCAAGAGTCTCAAGTTCTTCCTCCCAACGCGGACAGATGAACTCGTACTAAGGGTTTGAGAAATGCTGTTATTGCTGTTACGAATCTGACTCTTCTCACTGCGGCTATATACACTTGCCGTGCTTCAGGGATGCCGTGCCACTGGTCCTATCAAGGTGGGGCTGTATCCCCCCTAGAGGGAGCACGTACGATTTTCAAAAAGATTTTTTTATAACCAGAAACTTGATTTGCGAAAGGTAACTTTATTTAGTTTTTGAAAACGCAGGATTGGATTTAAAAAAAAATTCATTTCAATGAAGAACTTGTGCTGAGTTAAACGCATTGGATCGAGCATCCATTAGACGATACACTTTGATCTGTGTCTTGCCTTGTTGATGTGTTGTTAAGAAGAATAGGGCTTCGAACGTTTCGCTTTATAAAAGCATCGTCAGCGAATGTAATCACCTAAACACAATGGTAAGCACAGCAGAAATAAGTGTTAAAAAGGATAAGAATAACAAATACAAAGCAAAATAACGAACCAAGTAATGGTGATACAGCCAGAAGAGCTGGCTGTGATATAGAACACAATAGAAAAACCACCGAAGAAATAATAACAGGGAAAAAAACAAACATAAATACAATATGGATCAAAACAAGCGAGATGATCCTAAAGAAGAGGCAGGAGGGAGAGATGAGAGAGCTCTTCTGCCATAACACTCTTGTTGTTAAGGTCAGGTTTGTGATTATCAATCAGCAAGGCCTCAATAATTCTACGGCGTACAACATTAGTTTCCACATGCAGAATAGAACCGGTGAGTACAAACAAAAGCGAAATGGCAGAAGAGCTCTCACATCTCTCCCTCCTGTCTCTTCCTTAGGATGATCTCGCTTGTTTTGATCCATATTGTATTTCTGTTTGTTTTTTTCCCTCTTATTATTTCTTCGGTGGTTTTTTATTGTCTTCTATATCACAGCCAGCTCTTCTGGCTGTATCACCATTATTTGGTTCGTTATTTTGCTTTGTATTTGTTATTCTTATCCTTTTTGACACTTATTTCTGCTGTGCTCACCATTGTGTTTAGGTGATTACATTCGCTGACGATGCTTTTATTAAGCGAAACGTTCGAAGCCCTATTCTTGTTAACAACGCATCAACAAGGCAAGTCACAGATCAAAGTGTATTCATCTCAATCTTTATTAAAACCCGTTTCGTGCGCGTGTCGCTTACCGATTTCGTTCAAAATTCCTTGGCCAAAAGCAGTTCCTTGGCCTGGATTCGTACTAGAGAACTTTTTTAGCGACCAGTGTTCTCTTTTGTTTCCGTGATCATTGGGATGGATTTCGATCACTCTCTTGTAATGGCCGCATTCCGGTCGGTAAACCCTCCGTCCTACCCAGAGAGAGCACCATTCGGCGTCTGCATACAGTAAAACTTTTGTTACAAAGACGAATAGCGAAAAATGTTTCTGAAGAGAAGCCCTACTTATTACATGTGAAAAAAAGTAGAAAAGTTCGAAAAGTCATTGTTTTACATAAATTTATACGTGTCACTTTTCATACCTAATTTTTTGTTAAGTGTTTGAGAAGTGATTACACGATTTGGTTGCTCAAGCTAGCGGAAAGCAAAGCGGAACACTGTTTGATCTCGGAAACGTTTTTTCGACGTTCAAAGTTCTTTTCAAAAAAGAAGATTGTAAAAATTTACCTTAACCCCCACACGAAACGAAATTCACTGGGAAAGTTCGATAATACTTTAGCCTTCCCCCTCTCTAAAAACCGTTCATTATATGTAGGATGTTGCATCACGATATAGGGTTAATATAGGCTTGTTATATTCTTCTCAATTTGTGATTCAACTGTACTTTTTAACGAATGTTGATTTTTCTATGCAATGAATGTTTAGGCTTAGAAAAAAATTGAAATTGATTGGATTTAAAGAGTGTGTTGTAAAAGTAAAATTTCTGCGAAGGGCTGTAAAATTTGAGGGGTCAAAAAAATTTTGCGGGGGGCTTTTGTAGTAATAAACTTTTTTTCTTCAGAAATCGCCCTTGGTCGGGGGCTTATGTAAAAGAATGCCGGATGTGGACTTCAGCCACACATTTTCTGTGGAGAGGGGCTATTTTGATTTCTTGACATTATAATTTCTTACCCCACTTCTCAAATTTATCTATTTTACTTTCGCCCCCCTCCCCACAAAAATTTCCCACTTATGTGGGAGGGGGGCTATTGTGCTATATACAATAGCACATATGTATACCCTCGGGGACTTAAAGTTCTGGGGGGCTAAAGTAAAAATTAAACAAGAAGATAATTTCTCGAAGCTTACTTCGGGCGTAGACATTCATAGCAGTAAACAGGAGCAGCAACTTGAAAATCCGCAACATACCATCCATTAGCTTTTTCTGCAATTCGTGAAGTTGAGAGTAATTTTCAAGAGTTTCAAGAACGCATTGACTGAAGCTTCAAGTGAAAACTCATGAAAAAGAGAAAACAATTAGACTTTTCCTCTTTTACATGCCATAATATTTTAATATTTCAATCAAGATTAAGGTCATTTTGAACAGCAGAATTAGCTCTGCCTTTCAGAAAATAGAACCGTTCTGACAATCTTACAGTTTGAAAAAGCAATAGGTATTCTAACGCAGCCTGGGAGAGAGATCTTTACAAGTGTGCATACATGAAAACTTGTGAGACTTCAAAATCATCACTCAGCTATCATAAGGCATGAGTAATAGTGGACAAGGGTACCGTGGACAAGGGTACCGCAGAAATTGGAAATATGAGAATCAGAGCATGAGCAGATTCTCAAAGAGGAAAATAAAAATGGAAGAGCGAAAGAGAAAGAAAAAAGAGACAAACAAAGAAAATAGAGAGAGAGTGTTAGCAAAAGGTAGCTAGAAAAAGAGAGTAAGAGAAAGACCGATGAAGAAATAAAGAGAAAGAGAGAGAAAGTAGAGTGAGAAAAATAGAGGTTGATCAAGAAAAGATAGAAAAGGAGAGACAGAGAGATAATTAAACAGGAAATTGAGAAGTAAATATAATATTTAGAAAGAGATGGACAGCAGCGGTTTAAAAAAGCATCGGTAAGGAAAATGAAAAAAGGGAGGATGAAAGTGACACCTCGCGCATTAAAAAACTGAGAACAGAATGAAAAAAATGGTTGGACCTCAAAAAAGCTCAAAAATAGTTCTTTTTTTGCAAAAGAGTTACAGAGAACGACGCCAATTTGAGATTGCCTATTTGTTGCAAGATACATATATCTAAATAAAAACCTGCTCAATCTCGAGACTTAAATAAATTTTGAATAGCCAATAAAAAAAGGCTCAATGAATTTATTTAAACCAAAAAAATTCAAATTTGAACAAAACCTAGAAAATGATTCTTCGATCTACAACAAAACGTATCAGCATAAAAAAGTTTTTTGAATTAGGTTTTTTTCAATTTCAAAAAGTTATAGAACATTGAACATGTTTTCAAGCGATCGTGATAACTATAAAGCATCTTTTCAGTGCTTGCGGTGCATTTATACGGCGTTGCCTACCCCAAGGTTCAGGATCAGCAGGCCAAATCGTGTTCCATCGAAACACTTCCGGATGTTTTGATTACAATATCGCGTGGGGACGCAAAGCATAGGTCGAGTCTTTTGTGTGTTTGCTATCGGGTTCATTTACAAACTGTATTCTGCAGAAAATTCTCAAGTTTTTTCCAATTTTTTCAATGGCAACAGGTGTCAAAAAGCAGAGAAATCAATAAATGTTCAGGAAATTTTTAGTTGCAATCATTTATGCAATTATTCATGAGAAAACAAACTTCATCGGAAAAGATTCTCAGGTTAAATGATTGCTTCAGAAATACAATGCAGTAAAAATCTCTGATTATTTCCAAAACATTCGTTATATTGAAAGCACATTGAAAGTTCAAAAAATGAAAAAAAAACTAATAAAATATTCGTTTATTTTTTAGTGAGTTACTTTTTCAGGGCAGTTTTTTTTTGTTGTTGAGAGAATGATCATGATAATTTGGATATGCTTCAATGGAAAGCTCTCTTTCCAAAAGTATCAGATCGACCCTGAAACAAATAATAGCTGATACTCTGACAGCTTCACTGACAGAGACAATCGAAAAAATTGTCTCAACGACCTTAGAGAGTCACATGAATGCGATCACCTCAGAAAACGTTTTCCTCAAGAAACGTCTTGAAGAATTGGAAGCAAAAATGGTCAGTTTGATGGTAAGTATATTCGACCGTTCTCTCCCAATTCACAATGTTCAAAATGAGTTGCCGCACAATTTTCTCCATGTTCCAGAAAGAAGATCGGCTCCTTTTCCAAGTCGACCAGTTTCGTTGCCTTCTCAAAAACAATTGTCTTCTGCCTTAGACTGGAGTCACCTCCATTCTCGAGCTAGACAATTGTGGTGCTCCCAATCAGAGGAGAAAAACGAAAACGTTGTCATTGAAAGACTTTCGGAGTCCGAGAATGAGCAGCAAGATCTGGAGACTATCAAAGACGTTCTAGACAAAGGAGGAATCAAGTCTGATATCTAAGAGTCTGGAGACATGGTACAAAAAAAGATATGAGACCAAGAGTTCTCAAGGTAAAAGTAAAAAACTCATTAACTAGGAATTTTTTACTTCGTAATTTCTCTTCATCTCTTCCAGATAGTTTCCGTGCACTCAAGTCCCGACCATTCTGTAGACCGGATATGTCCACGGAACAATTGATTCTCCAATCAGAAATGAGAAAAAAGGTAATCGAAATGAATAGTTTTGTGGGCGGACACAGGTTCGCTTACCGAAATCTTTGCATCTTCCAAAGAAGCAACCCGAGGCCACTGGAAGGAAGCAGAAAAACCGACATGGAAAGTTTCGCCTATCCACAGGTGCCGATGCTTCTCACACTTTCTTAAGTAATGACTTCAACTCAGAAGTTCTCTCGAGTTATGAGAGGCAAGCAATTTTGCCTCAACGTGTATCAATATCATCCGAAAGACTCGTAAGTTTTCCGAGTCTTTCCGAATCGAATTCACCTTCAATAGAATCTTCTCCTTTCAAATGTATTTTAAGTAATATACGCATTATCAATGATCTTTCTAAAATAAATGAAGTTTACCAATTTCTCGAAAACGAGGAGATCGACATATGTTTCATAGTAGAAAGTTGGACTAACGATAGTACGCCTGATTCTTTCTTCTCCCATCCTATGTATTGTATGCACCGCCAAGACAGGCGGAATAGTAAAAGAGGAGGTCTTCTAATTTTATATAAGAATGAATTAATAGTTAGTCGTGTCAATATTGATCTTTCCATTAACTTAGACATTGAATTGCTTTCCATAGATGTGCATTTGGAAAAACAGAAAACTGCTAGGTTTTTCTTATTATATTGTCCTCCTAATATGTCTCTCACAACTTTTGAATCCACTATAACTACGATACACAGTCTAAATACGGCTTCATAATCTCAAATATACACAAGGCTATCGAATTATTTTGTCCCTTAAAGCCGACCCCGAACAAGCTTAAAAAACTCACTTCTCTTAGTATCCGCAAGCTCTTGAACAGAAAAAAAAAAGATTTGGCGTAAAAGGTTTACAATTATCGACTTTGATTATCAATATAAAACAATCAAGAAAAATGTTCGAAAAGCTAATTCTGAACTTTTAAGAAAACGTGAGTCTCAAGCTATAGATAAGCCCGAGGGAATCCATAGATACATTAAGACTATTCTCAAACCTCACCAAGCTATTCCGGATATTAAAGAAGATGGCTCGACTATTCACAAGTCTTCCAAAAAAGCCAACATCTTTGCGAAAGAATTTGCGAAGAATTTTTCTGGTCACAATGAATCTATGTTGGAGTCTGAATTTGAAAGTTCAAGTTCGACATACGACGAAAATGTAGATATCGACTTCTCCCCTCATATCTTGTATAACGTTCTTAAAAAATTGCCCCCTAAGTTTACACAATTTACTGAAAATATCAATCAATTCGTTCTAAAACACTGTGCAATATCTCTTGCTCTACCATTCTCTCTACTATTTCAACATTCATTTTTGACCGGTCAAATTCCTAACGAATGGAAAATGGGCGAAGTTGTACCAGTTTATAAACGCAATGGGGACAAATCATTAGCAGAAAATTATCGACCAATAACGGTCACATCTGTGATTTGTCGTGTTTTCGAAAGAATACTTGCCAATCATCTTAGAATCAACTACAGTAGCATTATTTCTCGGGGTCAATATGGCTTTCTATCGAAAAGGAGCTGCGAACTACAGTTACTCAAAACAATAAGTGATTGGGAGGTAGAATTGAAAAACAAAAGACAAATAGATGTTGTTTACTTCGATTTTTCTCGAGCTTTCGATAAGGTTTCACATCTCAAACTGGTTCAAAAACTTCAAAAACTAGGAATAGCTGCCAACATTGTTAGATGGGTCTCAAATTTTCTAACTAACAGAACTTATGAAGTTCGAGTTGACAAGGAGTTTTCAAATCCATTACCTGTGATCAGTGGCGTCCCTCAAGGCACCGTACTTGGTCCACTTCTTTTTTTATTTTTCATTAACGACATAGAACATGAAATAACCTCCAATGTTAAATTTTCCCTCTATGCAGATGATTTGAAAATCTACAGCCCTGATTCAAACTCCTTACAGAGAAGCATTAACAATATATTCAACTGGTCTTTAAAATGGGAATTACCTCTCGCAAAAAACAAAATATTCTGCTTAAACCTTGGTTCCAAAAATCTAAAACTCAAGTATTTTATAGACAAAGACGAAATATGTTCACGTAGTTTAGTTAAAGATCTAGGGATATACATAGACTCTTCTCTAAAATTCGATAGGCATATAGAAGTGGTCCGAGCAAAAAGTTTAACTATGGTTTCTCAAATTTTATAAGTATTTAAATATCTAGATTTACAAGGCTTCAGATCTGTTTATTTAACTTATATAAGACCCCTATTAGAATATGTCACCATAATTTTCTCTCCTCATCCCTGTAGCGAATTGGCCAGAAGATTAGAATATCCTCAGAGAATTTTCCTTAAAAAAGCCTTAAGAATATGTAGAGGCTCCACGTTGAACTATCCGGAAAGACTAAGACTTTTCGATTTAGAATCCTTAATTGTAAGAAGAGCAAGGTATGATCTATATTTCTTGTTCAGATTAATTTTTGGTGCTTTAGATTGTGAAGTATGCAGGCGTCAAGTATCATTCAGGACATGTGCTAATCTCAGAACCTCTGCCAGATCGCCTACTAAATGAAGAGAACTACAAACACAATCAATTTTTCTTCTACCGCGTCGTTACTCTCTGGAACACAATTGCCGATGATAATTCCGAGATCAAAGAAGTCGAAGCCTTCGTCAAGATCCTAGAAGACTCCCCGCTGACCCAATGCATAAGCCTACCTTCCTTTTTGACTTGAAATTTCGAGAAAGCGTCCAAGAAAACCATAGTTCCAAAATTCCCTCTCGAGTTCCCCATCATCCATGTCAGCGATAGCCATAACAAGCTATCCTTTGATGATAAAGCTAGTTCAATTCAATTCAATGCATTAAGGAATGATTCGCTGTGCCCCTGAACTGTATTATTTTGTATGGTGCATTCATTGTTTCAAATGTGAACCTTTAGTTCAGTCCTAGCGAGTGTATGCTTTTTTAATTAGTCGTCGAGCTCGATTCTTTTGATATATTTTTTCGTCCAATGTAACGACGCACCTCAACCAAGACTTGTTTGCGTATTCCTTAGTTATTCATGCATCACTTGTCTAGAATATTGCACTCTCTTAGCTTTTTCGCACGAACATTTTCTGTTCTCTTGTCTTTTCGTTTCTTTTTGTTGCATTACAAGCGGTTCGTTACTTATACTCTCAAGCTAGCCTTGGTTTTATACTATTAGCAAATACTGGTAGTGTAACACTCTAGACTATTTCAATTTTTATTTTTATTTCTGTTTTTTTCCAGTTTGGGTTTAAGTTAATCTTAAATCATGATATAAGACGGTGCTTGGAATTTAGTTCGGCACTTCGTGTTGTTTCGGAGTCTGTGGCAAGTTTTGTAACATGGCGGTAAAAAAATTCGTTTATCTGTTAATTGCACAGAGGATTCGAAAAAGTAACACCTGTCATATTCAACATGCAGATTTTTTGCTGTGGCAAGATAAATAAGAAATAAAAGCACTGAGTGTCAAAGACATAAGGAATTGAGTCACTAGGCGAATTTAGAACGGTTCGAATTTCGTCACCGGTTCATGATCATCACAAGGCGAATTCAGAACTGTTCGAATTTTTGCACAGGTTCACATAGATCTGGCTACTCACAACTCGATTATCCTACTTGTCTTAAGATCCTCTCGCTCCATACTCTAGAATATAGAAAAGCTATAGCTGACCTCTGTTTTATTCTTAAGTGTATCTATGGTCACTTTGTTTGGAACTTTTCTCTTTTTATAGTTCAACCCACTCACTACTGCCATAGAATTTCTCCTTCTTTAAGGATAATTCTACCGTTCTCACTCTCTAACGCTCACAATACTTGTGCATCGCGAATGATTGATGTTTGGAATAGCCTACCGAATGAACTAGTCTCTAAATTTTCTAGTCAAGCCTTCAAAAATTCTCTATTACTTCTCCCCTGCACTAAAATAGTGCCTCATTCTCGTTTAAGGCTATGAAACAATGTATCCTCAATGATTATCATCATAATTTTTAACTCTTTGCCTTATTATAAATTGGACTCACATCCGTGACAATCATCCACTTTGTATTGTTACCCTGACATGCGAAAATGGAAGAGAATGAATGAGAAAGAGAAGAATGAATGAATCATTCATTACAAGGTGAATTTCGAACTGTTCTAATTCCAGGATTTTTCAATGCCCATCACATGACGAAATTTGACTTAGCTTTCTAAATCTCGCTCTCAGGAATACTTTTGAGTCTCATTCAGTTCTGTTACAAACGCTTACCCTTCACCGGCTAGAATGAGTGAAATTCAATCAATTGGTTTTTTAATAATATAAGACGGTGCTGGGAATTTAGTTTGGCAATTCGTGTTGTTTCGGTGTCTGTAGCGAGTTTTGAAACATGGCGGTAAAAAAACTGGTTTATTCGTAAATTGCACAGAGGATTTGAAAAAGAAACACGTGTCATATTTAATACACATAGTTTTGCTTTAGCAAGATAAATAAGAAACACTGAGTGTCAAAAAGCACTGAGTGTCAAAGACATAGGAGTTGGCGAATTTAGAACGGTTCGAATATCGTCACCGGTTGATGATCATTACAAGGCAAATTTAGAACGGTTCGAATATCGTCACCGGTTGATGATCATTACAAGGCAAATTTAGAACGGTTCGAATATCGTCACCGGTTGATGATCATTACAAGGCAAATTTAGAACGGTTCTAATATCGTCACCGGTTGATGATCATTACAAGGTAAATTTAGAACGGTTCGAATATCGTCACCGGTTTATGATCATTACAAGGCAAATTTAGAACGGTTCGAATATCGTCACCGGTTGATGATCATTACAAGGCAAATTTAGAACGGTTCGAATATCGTCACCGGTTTATGATCATTACAAGGCAAATTTAGAACGGTTCGAATATCGTCACCGGTTGATGATCATTACAAGGCAAATTTAGAACGGTTCGAATATCGTCACCGGTTGATGATCATTACAAGGCAAATTTAGAACGGTTCTAATATCGTCACCGGTTGATGATCATTACAAGGCAAATTTAGAACGGTTCGAATATCGTCACCGGTTGATGATCATTACAAGGCAAATTTAGAACGGTTCTAATATCGTCACCGGTTTATGATCATTACAAGGCAAATTTAGAACTGTTCTAATATCGTCACCGGTTGATGATCATTACAAGGCAAATTTGGAATGGTTCGAATATCGTCACCGGTTGATGATCATTACAAGGCAAATTTTGAACGGTTCTAATATCGTCACCGGTTGATGATCATTACAAGGCAAATTTAGAACGGTTCGAATATCGTCACCGGTTGATGATCATTACAAGGCAAATTTAGAACGGTTCTAATATCGTCACCGGTTGATGATCATTACAAGGCAAATTTAGAACGGTTCGAATATCGTCACCGGTTGATGATCATTACAAGGCAAATTTAGAACGGTTCTAATATCGTCACCGGTTTATGATCATTACAAGGCAAATTTAGAACGGTTCTAATATCGTCACCGGTTGATGATCATTACAAGGCAAATTTGGAATGGTTCGAATATCGTCACCGGTTGATGATCATTACAAGGCAAATTTTGAACGGTTCTAATATCGTCACCGGTTGATGATCATTACAAGGCAAATTTAGAACGGTTCGAATATCGTCACCGGTTGATGATCATTACAAGGCAAATTTAGAACGGTTCTAATATCGTCACCGGTTGATGATCATTACAAGGCAAATTTAGAACGGTTCGAATATCGTCACCGGTTGATGATCATTACAAGGCAAATTTAGAACGGTTCTAATATCGTCACCGGTTTATGATCATTACAAGGCAAATTTAGAACTGTTCTAATATCGTCACCGGTTGATGATCATTACAAGAAAAATTTAGAACGGTTCGAATTTCATCATCGGTTGATGATCAGTACAAGGCTATTCAGCAAAATAAGAGCAGACTTATATAGTATGAACAAAACGAGCAACCTATACAGACCGGGTTTGCACGAACGCTATACTGTTTTCTTTTTCTGTGTCGCGAAAAGAGAATAGTATAGCATTCGTGCAAACCCGGTCTGTATAGGTTGATCGTTTTGTTCGTACTATATAAATCTGCTAAATAGCCGGGAGAGTGCGAAATTGCGAGAGTGTGGGGAGAGTGTGAGATTTAGAAAGCGAGCATCGTAACATGACGAAATTCGAACCATTCGAAATCCGTCAAGTGAGGAGCAATAATACATGACGAAATTCGAACAGTTCGAAATTCGTCAAGTGCAGAGCATCGTAACGTGACGAAATTCGAACCATTCGAATTTCGCCATGTGCTGAGTATTGTAGCATGACGAAATCCGAACCATTCGAAATCCGTCAAGTGATGAGAAACAATACATGACGAAATTCGAGCAGTTCGAGTTCCGTCAGGCAAGATTCGCTATCTGATTACTCTTGTGTTTCATATTTGATTGTTTATTGTGCTAGAAGTGATGAAATAAAATAAAAATTTGATTCCACAAATTCAGAAAGAAATGGCGAGAAATTCCGATGAATTTTACGATAAACTTGCCACAGACACCGAAACAACACGAATTGCCGAACTTAATTCCCAGCACCGACTTATATGATTTAACAGAGATAAAGGAGTTACTCCCGTTTAACAACTCAAATTGGTTCTTTAAGCTGAAGATATAACTTCGGCCTAGTCTGATTTTCGCTTCATAGACTGACAGTTCAATCATTTCTCATCTTACGTCAAGCCCGTCATCACATAAGCCTTTTTCAACCGACGTCTCGTGACAATATAATTTTCATTCTTCCATATTTGATAGAATAACGTTTCATGTCATAAAATCCTGTTCAGCGATAGATTGGTGAACGTGGACTGAGAATCCTTCTTCTGATGAACTCATGAAAGTTATCGCATACGGTGACTTCAATTACAAACATTACAATCGCCTGAGTGGGAATTGCGAGTTTATGAAATGCAATCGAGCTGGTTAGTCATTTTCCGTTCTAAGTTTATTAACGATTTTGTTCATCGATCAGTATTATTGACTGATTTCTATCATACTCAATCTTATAAAGCGTTATAATTCAACTTTTCATTTGTCAAAGTAATATCTGCAAAGTAATCTCGTTGAACACTCCAATGTCTCACAACGAATAGCCGTGAGAAGGAAAATGGAGTGCTACAACGATGTCCGCCTACTCGCGGTGCAGCACGTCAGTCTCAGAACTGCAAAGGACATCACCAATCTTCTCCGGAAGCAGACCAGCTCCGAAGACACGAAGACACGCTCCCTCCGGAGCACACAATTCTTCCTCCGTTTTTTGTAATGTGAGGCAGACTGACCCGGCCGGTCTGCCTCAATCTCTACTTCTACAAGCCGGAGACATCGAACGCAATCCAGGACCTCCCACCACCTGGCTCTGCTCTACTTGCCGAAAGACAGCGAACACGAACTGCATCCAGTGCTCTCTCTGCTCCGAGTGGACACACATCAAAGCGAAGTGCAGCGGTATCCCATCGCTCAAGGACTACGTCCCTGCAACCTACCGATGCCCTCCATGTCAGACCCGCCAAGACACACCCTCGCCGTCTGCAGACGTAGCTCTCGCTTCAATCACTCGACACAGACGCAAAGACAATAAGAACCTGAGACTGCTACAATACAATTGTAACGGGATAAATGGCAAGACAACATAAATCCTCGACCTCCTAACCCGCCTGAAGATCGATATATTCCTGATACAAGAAACGAAGCTGACGGATCGCGCGAAAACTCCTTCATTCCCCGGATACTCCATTGCTAGAAAAGACCGCGGAACCGACACAGGTGGCGGCCTACTCACAGGCATCACCCATTCTTTGAAATACTCCGTCGTCCCGTCTCCCACAGATCCTCACCTGGAATCACTGACTGTTCGCATCTCGGACAACAACGGCCTCTCTCTGGACATCACTAATGTCTACATTCCTCCGATGAGCTCCTGCAACACAGGCTACTACCCGGATCTATCCCCCCTTCTACGCAACCGCGAGAATTCCATCATACTAGGCGACCTTAACGCCCACGACTCCAGCTGGTACTCTCCCTCGACAGACAACAGAGGAAATCTCATCTCCAGTGCTCGGAACACGCCACTCTCAACCGCGACATGCCCACACGAGTTCCCTCAAACGGTCGCCCTTCCTCGCTAGACATTTCCATCTGCTCTCAAGATCTCTTCCGAAAAGCGTCATAGAAAACCATCACTGAAGGCAGCTCCGATCATCTTCCGATAATCATCGAACTAGAAGGCAGCAATTTCAACCACACTCACAGAGACGCAACCTTCACAAATTACCGGAAAGCGGATTGGGAAGCGTTCCAGCAGCACGTCGAAGAAAGCCTGTCTAAAACTCCTCTTCCCAATCTACCCGCCGCTCGAGCAGAACCTCTCTTCCGAAGAATCCTTGTATCAGCTGCAGCAAAAACAATCCCACGTGGCCGAATCAAGAAGAGAGAAGTCGCCCTAACGACAGAGATACGAGAATGGATGCACCAACGCGACACACTCAGAGAATCGAATCCGGCAAGCGACCTTCTGAACGATCTCAACACGAACATAAGGAGAGCTACCGATAAAAACAAACGGGACATCTGGCACGCACTGATGGAGTCCTTCGATGTCAACAAGCTCTGGAAGACCATCAAAGATGTCAACAAGCTCTGGAAGACCATCAAGATCTTCAACAACAAAGGAAGACCCCGCCGAACTGCGCCATAACCTTCAGAAATGAGACGATCACGACCGCCTCCGATATCGCGAACCGCTTCAACAAAGTCTACACTTGCCCAGTCCAGTATACAACCTCAAAGGACAACAGGAAGACTATGAGAAAAATACACCGCCTTCGAGGACTTCACTAACACGGACGTAGCAGCCACCATCAGATTCACGAAGAAGTCCACCGCGCTTGGTCCAGATGGCATCGCTCCTATAATTCTCCACCATTTAGGTCCGAAAGGAATCAGCGCCCTGACTTCCCTGATCAACAGCTCCCTACGCACAGGCAGGATCCCCATGATATGGAAATCGTCGATCATACTACCCCTCCTGAAAGCAATCAAACCAGCATCCGAAGGCTCCAGCTACCGTCCGATATCTCTACTCTCGCCCGTCGCCAAAGTGATTGAACGGCTAATAATCGGCTCCCTACAGAGGCACATTCCTCCGGCAGACCACCAACATGGCTTCACGGCAAGACGCTCTACAACCTCGGCCCTCGTAACTCCCTCGAAGAGCATCGCAGACGGTTTTAACCAGAAACGTCCCGCAAGTCGAACGTTTCTCATGGCAATCGATATGTCCAAGGCATTCGAAAGTATCGACATCGTCAAGCTAATCAACCTCTTTGAGACAACAAACGCACCGAACTACATTAAAAAATGGCTGGCCTCTTACCTTAGAGGAAGAACAGGACGCACAAGCTTCCGCGACTCGCTATAAAGTTCCAGACTCATCAGAAACGGAGTCCCACAAGGCAGCGCCCTCTCGCCCACGCTCTTCAACCTTTACCTCCGCGATTTTCCGACAGACGATGCCCACACGAACGTCATCTCGTATGCTGACGACATCACGATCTGGGCGTCAGATTCCAACATCAACGTCGCCTCCGAAAATCTACGCAGGGCCATCACGAAGATAGAAACCTTCCTCAAAGAACGGTCACTCATCATTTCCCCGACCAAGAGCCAGCTCATGCTTTTCACCCCGTTCAGTCGCGAATTCAAGTCTACTCTGGATATATCAATCTGCGGATCACCCGTCCCCAGCGATCTGCAACTACGCCGCACCCGCCTGGTCCACCTTCCTCTCGGACTCCGCTCACGCCAAAATCCAACGTTATCAGAACTCCGGACTCCGCGTCGTGACAGGGAATCATCAAATGGCCGACACTGACCATATTCATCGCGAATCAAAGGTCATGCGCACCAAATCCCATCTGAACATGCTTGCCGCGCAGTACCTCACGAGATCATTGGACCCAGAACACATCCACCACGGCCTCCTCGACTGCCCGGCGCCCCCTCGTGCAATAAAGAACAACCTCGTGTTGAGCTGCAAGAAGACTGTCGAAGCCGCGAAACAGATGTCAAAGGATCCGAAGAATGGGAAATCAGTCGCAAACACCGTACACTCGATGATGGTCTCGAAAGAACTCCAATCGATGAAGGGTGCCGTCATCCTGGGAGGCAGACCTCCGCCCGTAATCCAGGAAGAAGAGGAGTTACCCCGCAGGACTAGATGTACGCTCAGCCAGCTCCGCTCGGGATTCAGCAGATTCATCAACAACTACCTCCACCGCATTGACGAATCCATCCCCGATGTGTGTCCGGATTGCTCTTCCGGACCTCACGACGTTGCGCATCTCTTCGACTGCCCATGCCACCCGACCGCGCTGTCTCCAATCGACCTATGGACCAAGCCGCTGGAAGTCGCAGCGTTCTTGAAGATAAAAGAAAAAAGAACAGAAGAACAAGAAACGAAGAAGAACATAGACGTTCTTCGAAGCCGGCTACATCCGGCAACAACAACAACAGAAGGAAAATGGAGTACGGTTGTTTTTATATAATAAATTTTTTTGTTGGACGTAATTTTATATGAATTTTATAAGAATTTTATTTAAAAAACCGCATATCATTTTTCTTCTCACGGCAATTCGTGGTGAGACATTGGAGCACTCAATGAGATCACTTTGCATAGATTACTCTAACAAAGTAAAAAGTTGAATTCTAACGCTCCGTTATACACCACGCAATTGTGACTACATACATACAGGGTGTAAAGAAAGTCCAGGTGTGTAGTATTTTTCCGATAAAAATTTAACGGATTGAGCAAATCAAACAAAATTTTCATCAAAGTTTATTCAAATAGTTTGGGATATAACTGCTTTTCAAACTTTCGAACAGCCCTCCTTTCTCCTTGACACAGGGGCAGAGTCGCTTGTGGAAGGCACCCACCGTGGTGGACAGGTAAGCGACGTCAAGATCATCCCACGCCTTCTGTAGGGCGCGCTTCAAACTTGCCAAATTCTTGTGTTGGGAAGCACAGGCCTTGCTCTCAAGGACCGACCTTACAGAGAAGTCCAGAGGATTCAAATCAGGTGAGTACGGAGGCCATTCGGCGGATGTGATCATGGAGGGGAAATTGCTCTTGCACCAGTCTTGCACCACTTTAGCCTTGTGAGCGGGCGCAGAGTCCTGCTGGAACGTCCATTTGCGTCCTGCGAAGTGAGCCTGGTTCCAGGGAAGTACTTCCTTCATGAGAATGTCGTTCAGGTAGTTATTGGCATTCACTTTGACTCCCTGCTCGACGAAAACGAGTGGAGTCTTGCCAGTCGCGCAAATCCCGGCCCAGACCATGACAGAAGCAGGATGGCCCTTTCTCGAGACGTAACGGCCACTCTTATTGGCATCATTGATCGATTTCGACCAAATCCTTCGTTCTGGTGGTTGAAGGACTTCTCATCGGTGAAGAGAATATCCAAACAGTTCTAGACATCTATGAAGACGGGTCGCCTTCATCTGGTCCGTCAATGCGTGACTCTTTTGCAGCTTGATTGGGCGAAGTCCCATGCGAGATTTGACAATCCTACGAACATGACTATTCGAGATATTCAAATCCTTTGCGACTTTTCTGAGACTCCACTTGGAGTTATATCGAATCTTGTCTCGAATGGTTCTAACGTTTAAGGAAGTGTTCGCGGTCAATGGGCTGCAGCTCCTTGGACGGTCATTCAACGTACCGCTCTCAAGAAAGCGACGTATTGTGTTTTGAATGGTCATGCGAGAGAATCCACTGGTTCTGGCAATGTGCTTTTGAGTGTGCCCAGACTGGTTCAAGCGCAGAATGTAGTCTCGGTCCATTTTAGAGAGCATTACCAGAAAACAAAAAGAGTTTTTATTCTGATTTTTTCAGAATATGTTAGCAATATTATGAGTGAGATACAAGGGAAAATTCACACGACCGCTACACCAAACAAAAAAGGTACAAAGTGACAAAGTCGTCCACCTGGACTTTTGGTACACCCTGCAGAAAATGACACGAAGCCCTTGTTTGAATGCAATATGGTTTGATTGTCTGTTTGCCACTTTTGAATGAATGAATTTTCTCTTGTTCTTATACGTAACTGCTCTTGTAGGTACTCTGGCCCAATTCTTTCCAACCATTCGAGCACTACCCCGAAAAAAAACTATACTTTTGCTTACTATATCGCAAACAAATTGCACTTAAATCGAGAGCCGTTGAAGAAAACACTTCCTAACTACATAAATGTGTAGTATATTAGTCGTATTACCCACGAAGCCATCGCCTAGGCTAAATTGTCGATCTGTAACTGATTCGATGTCAGCCACTTTTAATGAAACAATCCAATGCGCTGCTGTCTTACACGGAAAAACAAAAAGTCTTCGAAGATTCGAAAAAAAGGAGAGAGAGAGAGGGAGACAAAACTGGTTGCAGGTGCCAACATTGACTACCTGATAATTCTGCTTCGGTACTTGCAATACGAAGGAGAGGCTCATGAGAAAGCCTCGACAGTTGTCTACCAATTTATGAACAGTCAGAAGCATCTTTGTCGTTGAGTTTTTCCTTGAATAGCGCTTGTTGTGTGCAAGAATGATCTGCCTCTCGCGCGCGATGTGTATCGCGTAAGAGAGCGAGACTAAGAATTAGATTGGCTGGATTGAACTATATTTATATTTGGACTCTACACTACTCGGACTATATATTTATCATCTCTGGAATCTTTGGACTACAAGGCAAGGTACATAACAGTGGCGATCAGGATTCTGGAAGGAGGACTTCGAAGAGGATTTGGAGGAGGACTTCAAATTTGAAAGAGAGGCAAACGCGCAGAGCTAAAGGTTGCTCTGTGGTCAGTTCCTCATTGAGAGAGGCAAACGCGCAAAGCTAAAAGTTGCTTTGTGGTCAGTCCCTCGTTCGAAGTTCTTCTACTTGTAATCGTACAAGTCGAACTCAAGAGGCCAGAGAAAGAGCAATAAAGTAAAGAAATGGAGGACAAAGGTGTCCAACAGATTTTGCTGGCAATGCAAATGCAACAAGAGCAACATGCGAAGCAACAAAAAGAGCAGAGCGCCCTCGTCAATGCCCTGCTAGAAAGACTTGCAATGAGAGAAGGTAGCAGTCAGGCTAAACCTGCAGGACCATCGATTGATGCGCTTGAGAAACGCATCACAGACTTCGCATATGAGCCAGAAGAAGGTGCAACCTTCGAGAAGTGGTACAGCAGATATGAAGATCTGTTTGAAAAGGATGCTGAAGCTTTGGAAGAAGATGCCAAAGTAAGAATGTTGCTGAGGCATGTGAATTTCGCTGTGGAAAATCGATACCTGGATACAATCGCTCCACACAAGGCAAGCAACTATACTCTGAAAGAGACGGTTGAGAAACTCAAGAAAATGTTCGGAGACAAAAGCACAATCTTTGAGAAAAGATTGAAGATGCTGAACATGAGAATGAGTAAATCACATACTGATGATTTGAGAGTGATGGCAAGCACAATAAACAGAGCAGTGGAAAGTGCACAAGTGAAAGACATTAAAGTGGAACAATTCAAGACAATGATGTTCATTAATTCTATTGATCTACCTCAATTTGAAGAAACGCGTTTCCACCTGTTGAGTGTTTTGAGAAAGAACGAAGAGACAAGTATGGAAACACTGCTGGATGAATGTGATCGATTGCATTCATTATATCAAGAGTCAATGGCAGTCCAAACGCAAGGTAGAACATCTCAACTCAATTATGTGAAAAAGAACCAACAACGGAATCCATCGGAGAAAGGAAGGAAGAAACAGTTCGATGAGCAACGGAAAGAGAAATGCAATCGATGTGGAGTATCACACAGCAATGAATGTTTCTTCCTAAACAAGGAATGTTTGGCTTGTGGAAAAAAAGGGCCACAAGAGCACGATGTGCAAGAATAAGCCAAAAGAGAAAAGAAGCAAGCAGTCAATGAATTCAATCAGAGTGATGAAAGTGAAGTCAGAAGATTTTGAGATAGAAATGCAGATGAATGGGAAAGCCGTTAGACTACAGGTTGATACGGGAGCAGATCTGACATTCATCTCGAAGGAAATCTGGAAGGACATTGGAGAACCGGAGTGTTCACTTTCGGATTGCAAACCAATTTGCGCAAATGGAACACCACTAATGATTGTAGGAAAGTTCAAGGCAAACTTGGAAGTCAATGGAAAATGCGCACAAGGGTACGTTCACGTTACCACAGCGCCACTCAGACTCCTCGGAAAAGACTTAATTTCACAACTGGAAGTTCTGAAGATGAATTGGACTAGAGACGCAACTTCGAATGTATGGAAAGTCATGAATAAGGAGCCGCAGTCTACTAAAGAATATGAAGAGTGGATAAAGAAGGAATATCCGGGAATAGTTGAAGAAGGACTGGGCCTTTGCACAAAGGTAAAGGCAACGTTAAAGCTCAAAGAAGGAGCTCAGCCAGTCTTCAGGAATAAAAGACCGGTACCCCTCGCAAGCATAACTAAAGTGGAAAAGGAACTGGACAGGCTAGAAAAATTGAATGTCATCAGGAAGGTCGACACAGCTAAATGGGCTGCCCCCATTATAGTGGTGGAGAAAGCGAATGGAAGCACAAGGCTCTGAGCCGATTTTTCCACCGGGTTGAACGAGGCGATAGAGCTTCATGCTCATCCACTACTTCTGCCGGAGACGATATTCGCTGGGCTGAACGGTGGCAAACTTTTTAGTCAGATTGACTTTGCCGATGCTTACCTGCAAGTTGAGCTTGATGAAAAAGCAAAGGAAATGTGCGGTATCAACACGCACAAAGGACTTTACTGGTACGAAAGGTTACCATTCGGAGTGAAGTCGGCCCCAGGAATCTTCCAACAAGTGATGGATACAATGTTGGCAGGAAGTGAAGGTGCCGTGGCCTATTTGGACGACCTCATAATAATGGGGAAGACAAAGAAAGAACACGATGATAACTTGAGGGGAGTATTAAGTCGGATCTCTAATTTCGGATTCAAGCTGAAGCTGGAGAAGTGCAAGTTCGGCAGTACAAGCATCAAGTATCTCGGGTTCATTGTGGATAAAGATAGCAGGAAACCGGATCCGAACAAAATCGATGCGATTCGATTGATGCCCGCACCTACAGATGTAGCTACCCTGAGGTCGTTCCTCGGAATGGTGACGTATTACGGACAGTTCATAGCCGGATTGCATGAACTGAGAGCACCACTAGACAATTTGTTGAGGAAAGACGTGGAGTGGACGTGGTCTGAGACATGTCAGAACGCGTTCAAGAAGATCCTCGAAGTGCTAGAAACAGATTTGAGTCTGGTCCATTACGACCCAAGTAAAGAGATTTTCGTGGCTGCTGATGCCAGCGGTCACGGAATCGGTGCAGTTTTGATGCACAGAGCGTCTAATGGAGCAATGAAGGCTACTTTCCATGCTTCAAGAGCATTGAAACCAGCGGAGCGGAACTATGGGCAAATTGACAAGGAAGGTCTAGCATTGATCTTTGCCGTAAAGAAGTTCCACCGGTTCATATATGGACGGCGATTTACCCTACAAACCGACCATAAGCCACTCTTGGCGATTTTCGGTTCCAAGACAGGAGTACCCGTCCATACGGCGAATAGGCTTCAGAGATGGGCAACGATGCTAGTCGCGTATGACTTTCGGATTGAGTATGTGAGCACGAACAGTTTTGGATACGCGGATGCGCTTTCGAGATTGATCGCAAATTGTCCGTCCCCAGATGAAGACGTAGTCATCGCGAGCATTCAGGTCGATGAAGACGTCATGAGCTTGTTCAAGCGTGACATAAGAGCCCTACCATTGACAGCTGAAGATGTACGTCGAGAAACTCAGAAGGATATTACCCTGACAAAGGTCATGACATGGCACAAGAAAGACGCATGGCCCAAGAAAGTTCCCAAGGACATTTTACCTCTCTACAGAAGAAGAGACACTTTTTCAATAGTGGGAGAGTGCCTGATGTCGGCTGAAAGGGTTGTGATACCAGTCACACTTCAAAAACTGGTTTTGAAAGAGCTGCATGGAGGACATCCAGGAATGGTGAGAATGAAAGCAATGGCAAGAAGCATTTGTTATTGGAATGGTATCGACGGTGATATTGAGGGAGTTGTGAAAAGTTGCGAAAGATGCGCGAACAGCTCGAAGAATCCCGTTAAAGTTCCATTGGAACCTTGGCCAAAGGCAACCAGATCCTGGCAAAGAGTCCATCTGGATTTTGCAGGACCAATCGATGGAGAAAGTTATCTCATAATGGTAGATGCTTTCAGCAAATGGCCAGAAATTCTATCAACGAACAGCATGACGGCTACCGCTACGGTACGCGCGTTGGAATCCTGTGTTGCTCGGTATGGGCTTCCTGAAGTAGTCGTGACAGACAATGGAACGCAATTCACATCTGCGTTGTTCAAAAACTATTGTGTGAGAAATGGTGTCAGACATATTACAAGTCCACCGTATCATCCACAGTCGAACGGACAAGCAGAAAGGTTCGTAGATACATTCAAAAGAAGTTTGATCAAGATGAAAAGAGAAATGCCCACAGCGGAAATCTTGCACTCTTTCTTGTTTCACTACAGAAAGAACCCAAATGGCCAATGTGAGGAAGGGAAAAGCCCTGCGCAGCTGTTCATCGGAAGACAGATAAGAGGAAGAGTTGATTTGCTGAAGCCTTGTCAAAATTCTCAGGAAGTTGACCAGAAAATGAAAGCACAGTTCGATAAGCATCACGGGGTGAAGCAGAAAAAGTTCTCCGTTGGAGATCGAGTGAAATACAAAATCGGCGTGCCTAAGAACGACGTATACTGGCAAACTGGAGAAATAGTTGCAAAACAAGGCAAGGTTGCTTATTGTGTATTGATAGATCAAGGCAGAAAATCAAAGCTCATAGTAATCAGCTCACCCTAAGTATGGGAAATGTGACAGAGGAAATCAACAAATCATGCTTGCCTCTGCACATACTGAGCGAAGCCTTTGGGTTGGTTACAGAAAAAGATAATGAATCAGAAACAGAAAGAGCGGAGCCAAACCACAGAAGTGATGAACCCTCTTTCCCGAGAATTGTCAGAGACCCTGTCTCAACCCAAACGAACGAAGCACAACCTGGTGCCAGTTCACACAGTCGACCAAAAAGGGCTATAAAGGCGCCGGTGCGACTGGAGGTCAATCCTCACAAGAAGTTTTATTAGATTCGAGCATCGAGTCTAGGCAACATATGTATATAGAATTGATAAAATGTTGCCATGTTTGTTTGTTTGTTTAATTTCTAATGCAAACTATATTGCTCTAATATTGTAAAATAATAGCAATATGGTTTATGCTTTGACTTGTTGTTTTCTCTTCATGGTTACGAGAGAAATTTGAAGATTTTTTACTTCCCAAGTGAAGGTGGGCTATGATATGCCTATCTTTTGAGATAATGATATTTATCTCAAGGGGGAGGTGTTGTGTGCAAGAATGATCTGCCTCTCGCGCGCGATGCGTATCGCGTAAGAGAGCGAGACTAAGAATTAGATTGGCTGGATTGAACTATATTTATATTTGGACTCTACACTACTCGGACTATATATTTATCATCTCTGGAATCTTTGGACTACAAGGCAAGGTACATAACAGCGCTATTGCACGGACTAGCGATCTTCACTGTTTATTGTTCAATATACGCGCTCGCTTTTAGTGGGAGAGTGACCGTTGGGTTCGATTCCGGGCCGTGGAAAAGCTTTCGTTCTTCGATTTCGGTCGACTCTTTGATTTTCTGCAAATTTCTATTCTTTCGGTGATTTTATTGTTTTTTTAAGAAGTGAAAGATCAAACATGAAATTAGTACCTGATCTGATTGATACACCAAACTATAACGTTTATCACAGTTGACAAAAAAATTGTAAAATTTGACAGTCCTTTTACGGTTGGTAAAATCAATTGAATGAGTGTCTCTTAAAGATTCTCTGACGATTTTTTGTATAATAGTTCTTAAACAGAATACATTGAATTGATTGATTTGAGGCACAGCGGACGTCAGCTTGAATTTGTACCGAGAGGCTTATATACAGCCTGATGGTCCTGTCGCTTTTACTCATCCCGTCGAATATGTTCATTACGGATACGTTAATCGAGAGCTCGGGGACATCATCGAAGAGGTTCTCGAGCACACAACATGCTTATTCACGCACTTCAAAACTGTATATCAGGAAAAAAAAGACAATTTCATAGCAGAAGAATTGAACAGGGTCCCTCCTTTCCTCTATTGCGTGGTTTAATGGTGCATTGAAGTTGTATAACTATTTCTTTAGCTGAAAAGATTAAAACGGGGTTTTTCATGACTTGCTCGGGACCGTTTGCCTAAGTCATTAGAGAATAGCATTTTCATGTTCACTTGGGTTTAATCTTTTTCTTTGGGCTCTGCAAACAGAATTTTCCTAGCCCTTGGCACAAACGTAATTTTCTCCGATTTTCCCAGTCTCCTCACTCTTTCATCCCCCACCCCACTTCTATCAGGTCCCCTATAAACTCAGCATCTCAATGTATCAATTCAAAATTTGTCAAAGTATTTTAAACTTTTGTTGCAGAACTTCTTAACGATGACATTCGACCGTGCGACTGCGTTGTTATTGCTCATAATGAGCATGACGGTGTACAGTATTGAGTGGCTTATGATGAACTACAATCGCCTTAATCTTCTACTTCATGGAACTTTCGGACGCAGAATTGAATGCTTGAAACACTGCCCAGACCACGTAACCCAAATTTGTCCTGACTCATCATCCCTTCCGAAACATACTTTTAGTCTGGAAAGAAAAAAAAATATTTTTTTAAAACTGCACTATAGCAGGTGATAACGTTCATCACATACTGCCTCTTGGAACACTTGTCAAGAAGATCACCGTTGCTATAAATCGTTTGGCTCATACCTCTGTCACCCTGACTCCTAAGTGTCCTCTATTTCTCAGCAAGCCCGACCAGACGTGAATCCTCCATCTGTAGTCGTACTTCTCTCTTTCTACATGCTTAGTTGCATAATAATCAGCAACTACTTTACGACAAGAGTGACCGAGATCCTTACTACTACCGTCGACAGGGGATATCGATATGAAACTTTTCGTGATGTCAGCTCGAATGATTATGTTCTTGGAGGCAGTTATGAATGATGAAGAATTGGAAATCGAAAATCTTGACTTTGTAGGTCAAAGATGAAAAAAGCAACAATGTAATCATGTTGGGAGCTGAATGCAGGCGTATGAACGAGTTCGAAAACAACTAGAGAGAAAAGGAGAAAGAGTTGGGAAGGGGGCACGAGTTTAAACGAATGACTTTGTGAACGTTAAATTAATGAAGCACTTAATCTCATTTTTCGAGTCTTACATATTAATGTTTACCAATTTCATCATGGAGAAATATCATTGTAGTATGTGGCAGCCTTCGGGAGAGGCCAGTTCATACCCGTTGTGAACGGCTACATGAAAGACGCCTACTTCAACGAGCCGTCCACACTTTTGAAATGGGATGCTGTTCCTAAAGTGTATCCGTTTATGGTTTTTTTGAGTGCAACATTTCAAATGAAGATACAAACATTTGGGTGAGACTCGAATATATAAAGTTTTTCTCAAGAACACCTTTCGAATCATGTTTACGGTTCGAACTAATTTTCCAAAAAACTTTATGACTAGAAAAAAACTTCTATTTAAACGCAACTCTGGATTGATTGAACATTAGTAGTGTATAAAAAGCAATGTAAACATGAGGAACTTCAAAGACATAAAAGTTCGTTGCAGTGTAATTGACTTTGATGAAGATGAGTACCGTCAAATCATTTCCAAAGACAAGCGAAAAATCGGATTTGCTGCTCTCGGTGGAAGTCGCTTGAAGTTAGTTTTTTTTTTACATACTTTGTTTTGCTTTTTCTGTTCGGCTTGAATTTAATCGCATGGGTTCATGGTTCGAAGAGTGAAAAGTTTTCCTGACAAAGATTCACTCCGCTATCAAAACTTGTGACAAACACACTCGTAGTAACAATAAATTATATTTGTTTGATTTCTATTAAGTAAGGTCTGACGTTCAAGTTTGAAGTTTATTATGACGTATGACACTTTAGAAAAATTAGAAGCGACGTTTGTACACACAGAGAAAAATTGATCACTTTTGATACATTTTCTGAACAATATAAAGGGGAAATGTGGTTAATGTCCTTTATATTGTTCAGTTTGTAGTGAACCTCGCCCTAATTCGCAAACTGCGAAACTGTTTACTTGTGAACAATAATGTTGTTCACTTGCAAAAAAGTGTGCAGTATTGAACCTCGTCCATAACTTGCGAGCTATTTCGTTTTTGTTTTTATAGCCTTCCTTGGCTTTTTTCCAAATTAAAAGAAATTGTGTGTTTATATGGAATGTAATGAACACTTTAAATCAACAAACAATTTTTTTTTCAACAAGCATGATAAAATCGTCATCGGAATAACCAAAAGAGAATATTTCATCACAATCTCGATGAACACAAACAGTAGGGTCTATTTTATGTTTATATTCTGACTTAATTCTATAAGATTTTCCCATAAGAGCAAGTGTAGCTACCATAGTTCCACAGAAATTCACAGAACTCTATTCAAAACTTTACTTAACGAAAACGACTTAGGAATTGAAAAAAAACATGAAATCTAAGCTGTGAACACACGAAAAACGAAATCAAAATTTGATAGAGTTCTCAATTCAATAACTTCTGACCAAGGCCCTACTCAAAAAGATAAATGCAATCGAACTAAATGTCCAGACACTTGAAAATTCAACATTTAACGAAGTTGAAAAGTTTTTTTAGAACATGTAAAAGGTTGTTCCATTTTAAGATAGAAAGTAGGTAAATATTTGAAGCAGTCCAGTTGCAATCTAATTCTGGTCCACAGCAATCCAAGAAAATACCCAAGAGCTGCCTTCTAAACGTTTCGAAAAACAACGAGTCTTGATTTCATTTCATTTCATTTATTCCATGTAACTTTGAATTGCTTCGGAGGAAGGTTGAGGGGGACAGGTTCGAGAACATGGACTGTATTGATAGATCTATTTTGGGTGAGTGGCACATGGTTTTCGATTCATTTAATCTTTGAGTTACTTAATATAATAATAGCGAACTTAGCACACACAGAGAGAAAATTGATCACTTTTGATACATTTTCTGAACAATATAAAGGGGACGATGTGGTTAATGCCCTTTAAATTGTTCAGTCTGTAGTAAAACTCGCACCAACTCGCCCTAAATCGCGAACTGCAGAACTGTTCACTTGTGGTCACTAATATTGTTCACTTGCAAAAAAGTGTGCAGTATTAAACCTCGCCGATAACTTGCAGCTATTTCGTTCTTGTTTTTCATATTGTGCAGTAGTAAAGCTCGCCCATAACTTGCAAGCTATTTCTTTCTTGATTTTCTATTACGTCCTTTCTTGGCTTTTTTCTTCCAAATTGAACTAAAACTCGCGTTTTTCTTTGGAATGTAATGAACACTTTAAATCAACAAACTTTTTTCCAACAAGCATAAAATCGTTTTTAACAAGCATTTACGGAATAACCAAAGAAAAATATTTCATCTAAATATTCCATCACAATATCGATGAACACAAACAGAAGAGTCAAAGCAGAATTAAAAACCCAAGTTTCTCTGTAATGGGTAACTGGTTGAAAAAAATGAACAAGCATGATTCGATCATTGTCGAAATAACGAGAAGAAAAGATTTCAATAATCTCAACACAAAAAAAACAGACGAGTCGAAGCACAATTAAAAGATTACACTGTTCTTTCTATTACACTGGTTTCACAAATAAAAAATATTAGGCATAATGCGATGAAAAGGAAAACCATCTCTAGCTTTTGTTGTTCAGATAACTCTGCACCACTTGTCTAGTTAGACGTAGGCTACTCTCCCATGCATTTTGATGTACGATGTTGCTCCTGTTCTCTCTCATTTTCCTACTCATCCCTCTCGCTGTTATTTTACATTAAAATAAGGGTACTTGTTTAGATCTACGTAGGCTCCGCTCCTCTCCCTCGGGGGGGAGCAACACGGATTGATGACTACTCTTAAGCTTAGTAATAGTTCACGCTAACGAGGCCGTATGGCTTAGGCTAAGAAACCGTATAAAAAATAGTCATAAATCCGCGACTCCGCCCGTCGAGGAGGAAGAGGGGCGGATCCTACGTCGATCTGGACAAGTATTCCTATCTTGAGTAGCAAATATATAAAAACCCATTTCGAAAACACGAGGAAAAATAAAATACCATTTTTACGTTTTAAGTGAACTTTTCTCGCATTCTAACCCTTCTCATGAGATCTTCTCATGAGTTCATTTCTGACCTGCAAGCATTCGGAGTCATCAGAAAAGACATGAACACCTAATTTTTTGGCATTCTCGAAAGATCAAATCTAAACTTTGAAGAATGCAACAAAAAAACCGGAATGAAGAATGCAACAAAAAAGAATGCAACAAAAAAAACACGAAATCTTCTTGGTTAAAATTAAAATATATGTGAAGTAACATACTCAACCTCAACCATAGCAGTCAAACTGAGTAAATAAAAAACGGCTCAGGTAAAACATACTGATAAATATATAATTTTCAGTTCCTGCGCTCTCAGCGCAACCAAAAATGCTCAGAATGTGATCAATATGCGTGGAACCTTTTTATTGGTGATCAATTTTTTTCTGTGTGCAGAAGCAATGTAATCAAATATCTGAGAATATATTCAATGAAGTTTTTTGAGCAAATACATCCGATTTCCATTCAAAATTGTTGAAACCAAGTGGAAATTTTTCTCGTATTGTCAAAAATCAACTCAAAAAATTCAAAGTTTTCTACAATAGAGCTGGGCAAAAACCTTTTTCGTCATTCGAGTATATCATGTAAACAAAATTAAAGCGGAAAAATAACTATTCTTTAACAACTTTTTTCGATTAGAAAAAATGCAGATAATAGAAGGTTGGGCAGAAAACCTTGCAAAAGAAGAACGTAATTCAATGGAATATTCTTTTGAATTCAAATATGAATAAAGATACTATTAAAACTAAGTTTAATGTAAACAGGCTCACCACATTCTTCTTCCCCGACCACTACATAGAAGTTTGCGAAGTTTTCACAAAAAAGCTTTAAAAAATCATGAATGAAACTTTTTTTGGTGCGAAAACACGAAATCTTCTTTGATGAAATTAAAATATATGTGAAGTAACATACTCAACCTCAACCATAGCAGTCAAACTGAGAAAATAAAATAAGGCTTAGGTAAAACATACTGATAAATATCTAATGTTCAGTTTTTGCGCTCTCAGCGCAACCAAAAATGTTCAAAATGAG
The DNA here is from genome assembly GCA_964056735.1 of Allodiplogaster pararmata. Classification (NCBI taxonomy): domain Eukaryota; kingdom Metazoa; phylum Nematoda; class Chromadorea; order Rhabditida; family Diplogasteridae; genus Allodiplogaster; species Allodiplogaster pararmata. The sequence continues at coordinate 42,318,501 of OZ057405.1, forward strand.
ATCAATATGCGTGGAACCTTATTATTGGTGATCAATTTTTTTGTGTGTGTTTTTTGCATATACTTTCAAAGAGGAAACTTTTATTTTACCCCCCCCCCCCCTACGAGAACCCCCATTCCATAGTAAAACATACCAAAATTGAGAGAGGGGAGCTAAAGTCGAAGAGCAGAAATGAAGGGGTCGTTCCCCATTTAACTTTAGTTCCCCAACATACGAAATGGGGACTTGAAGTACATACCCGAATCTGTGTTACTTTGGCCTCTCTCACAGCGCCACTTCTCCAATAATAAAGTCTTGAAATTTAAACCTCTACCTTATTTGTCCTAAGCCTGAGTAAGAAACAATTTTTTTTAAAACCCAGGCGTTATAGGATGCTGCATCACCGACTACATATATGATGATGCAGCATCCTATAACGCCTGGGTTTTAAAAAAAAGAGAGAGCTTTAAGTATAATAGAACTTTTCCAGTGCATTTTGTCCCGTGCGGGCTGCTAAAGTGAAAATTACCCCGTGCAGAGTATTTTTAGATTTCAGGGTATTCAAAAATCTACAAAAGAGAGAGAGTTTGTAGATATTTGAAAGTAAGTTTTGTAGATTTTTGAATACCCTGAAATTTTCTCTGAGATCTGTAGAGAAAACTGGATACCAGTTCTAGATTTTCGAGCGTAGACACGGAAAAGTTCTGGTGAAAACATCTGCGGTAATAAAATCTGTTTCTGTTGTTGTTCGTTTTCGGGATTACAAAAGTAAAGGACTTTTGATTTATCATGAAACAAAGGTCGCGAATTCCATAAGCGAGTCGAAGTAAGTAATAGGGCTTAGCAATTCATAGTCATACATTGCATGTAGATCTAGCTTGGTTGAGCGAATTGCAGTGGCCTGCCAGTTGTTTATAATTCGAGCCTTCGGTTATTATTCGTAAAAGATGCGACTCTCTCAAGGCAATACTTTGCGTACACGGTGACCAGGTTGGAACTCCCTTACATCAACTCAACACTATTTCTTCTCTCTTCCTTTCCATATGGCTCTCTCAATTAACATCTCTCCTTACCTTTCTCCCTACCTCTCTCTCTCTCTCTCTCTCTCTCTCTCTCTCTCTCTCTCTCTCTCTCTCTCTCTCTCTCTCTCTCTCTCTCTCTCTCTCTTCTCTCTCTCTTTCTTTCTCTTACGGAGTCTAAAAACCACAAAAAAACTCTCCAGTGTAAAATTAAGAGAGCGGAAATTTTTAAATTCATTTGTCTCAGCTTGAATTGCCGTGACATGCAAACTGACTACAATGTTTATATCGCTACTATTTGTCATAAAGTGAATGCTTGGTTCAAAACGTATTGATAAAAAACGTTATTCATTCGCAATTCACGGTGATTCGTGGTGAGACAGAATAAAATACAAAGTTTTGGCTCTCCTGATCTTTTACCAGAAAATTAATTTAATTTCAACGCTCCTTCACGCTTCAATTTCTGAATAATTTTTTTCTTCCGATAGATCCGTCAAGCTAGTCAAGAAAAAATTGCAGAATGAGTCTAGAATCTTATTTTACCGATGTAGATTAACTACTTCTGAAAAGATCGTTTCTACGATTTGTTGTTACTTAGATCAACGAGAAAGAATCTATGAGCATTTAGACGTAAGCCCCGTCTCCGAGAAGCCCTGAACCGTGCGATAGCTGCGACGCAGCCCGCCTACCACAGAATCATGTCCCGATACGTGTCCATGTACCAGGAGTACCATCCGCTTTCGTTCGCGGCCACCGGACCAACTCCCGTCTCACTCAAACAGATCTCAGTGCTTTTCAAGGTGAGTATTTATTCTAACTTTTGAAACTCTTGGTGAGAATCAAGGTCATCCTTTAAGATAAGCAGTGAATTTCCGGGAAAATTAACAAAAGTTATTCACCAATTCAATGAAAAGTGAATCGGAAAATTATCAAAGATTTACTGATAATAAAAGCCATTATGAGAAGTAATTCCAACGTGATTATTAACCATCACTAAAGAAAATCATTATTCAAGGTTTGCTAACATTCACAACAATACACAAAAGTTGGTTTCGCTATTTCAGTCGAATGAAAACAGATAACAACCGAAGTTTAAAAAAGAGATATACCAATATGGAAGGACTCAAACAATCAACCCTTGGAAAAATATAAAACCTCAAATAAGGCTTCCGAATTAAAACTTGAAAATGTATGAACTTTTTTCATTGGATTATGTTCTCTTGAATTGAGTAATTATTCTGAATTTCTTCATCCACAAACTGTCATATTTCAGTTCTATCTCAGAAGTTTGGCTTTCTCCTTCTTTACTTTATTTATCGAAACGCTCTATTTCTTCGGATTCAAATGGTTCAACAAGAAATCCAAGCTGCGGAGGGTTTTTTTTCTTCAAAAAAATAACGCCTCGATTCCCATGAACGTCAAACTTCTTATGGGTAGATATCTTGATTTTTTCATAAGTTTTTTGAATGTTTAGAAAATAGTTAAATTTTTGTTGATTGTAAATTTGGTTTTGATTGCAATGCTTGAGTTCGAAACAAATTTCGTTTTTGAATGAGGGATGAGTGTTACCAAATATGAATTATTCAATCTTTTGCTTAGTTGTTTCGCTTTTTGTGAGCATCAATCTCAGTTGAACTTTAACTCTTTTTCTGCTGTTTTTTACAATTAACTACTTCAATTTTAATTCTTCAAATTCTAAGTTACACAGTTTAAAGGCGAAGGCGCCTGGTTAAGAAGACAAATGATTGAACTATCGCAGAGAAAAAAGCTAGGCCACCGGGCGGGATCGACGGCTGGGTTTGATTCCGTCCGGGGACTAGCTTTTTTCTGTAGGATAGTTAAATCATTTGTCATACTTCAATTGTATTAAAATTTTAAAAAAATCGTTTGTCTACGGTAAGTGATTTCGCTTAGATGAACTCTGTAATTGGCACTTGTCGATATTTGTGTTTTCAAGCGAGTTTATTTCTCGGAACAGCGAGTGTATTCATGACGAGTACAATAAATTTTTCATTTTGTTCTTTTACTTCTTAGTACTCAAAAAGGCTTCGAGGTACGGTAAGCGCTCTTTTTGTGAACCCAACCTGGTTGAGGAACTAACCGCTTTCTGGGTGACTGCTAAGTTAATCGCTCCCGGGACTAACAGGGGTGAACAAACAGATATATTAAGTACTAACAGATTATCCTCAAATAGCTGACTTAAAACTAGCTATGATGGAATTTCATTATATTAACCAAAACATAAAAGGAACTCACCCTTTAGATTTTCACTTAATTGTACCTTCCGATACATTGATGATTTAATTCATATATCAAACAAATTGAATGAGTTCATTTCTTTTACAAAAGAAGTATATCATAATTCTCTTACTTTAGAACAAACTAATCAACAGAGATAAAAAGCTGAATTTCTTGAACTAGACATAGAAATCTTAGAAGATGGTACTACAAAGTTTGAACTATACAACAAAACCGATGCATACAACTTTAAGGTTATAAAATACCCCCACTTTAGCTCTAATATACCTATCAACATTGGTCTTAACACCATATACAGTGAAACTTTACGTTTTAGTAATAACTGTAAACACATAGAAGACTTTCTCAACAGAATCATCATGTTAATAGACTCTTACAGGTCAAATCAATTTCAAGATCATATAATATTAGGTAGATTAATTAAAACTATTACCAAAAACCCATCAATATCACTAAAATATAACACAGTACATATCAATATCAAACAAAAGATCATTGAACAGTTCCAACATATTGAGTATCATCATTGATCACTCAATTCCCTTCCTTCCCTATCTCTTTTTTCTGTTATTAAATATCTCATCACTACATCATACGCTATTGACATTTCTTTTTTGTTTATGTTTTTTTGTGATGTTATCGTTATTACAATTTAGTTTAATAGATTAAGTTTGTTTGTTTTTTTAAAATTTACTTATTATTTCTCTATCACGGTCTCTCTAGGAACTCACTGAAGAGCCCCGCCCAGAGAGAGCGAAAGTCTGTCTGGGCTCGGGGGCGAAACAGACTTTCGCATTTGTTATTCATAATTTAAAGCAGAACTTTATCTTTTAAATTCTACGCAATTTATCTTTAAAATAAACACATTATGCACCTTCACAATGTTTCTCTACTCTAATATACATATAAAATAGACAGACTTGCAATCTTCACTGATGATTCTCGACCACTTCGACTTGATAGTGATCTTT
>OZ057405.1:42322928-42384888 GCA_964056735.1 Allodiplogaster pararmata
ATGAGTGCATTCTCCCTCATGGGAATAACGAGAATCACATTATGTGAGTATTCGTCGGGTTTCATAGAAGTCACCCTTTCAAAAAAAAAAGAAGAGTAAGTGTAACCTTTCAAATCCCAACTACATAGTCACATTCGAACAGGCAGTAAATGAAGTCGGCATACTAAAAGCTACTTGTTCAGAGACCCGATGCCAGATCAACGTCAGGGCAGTTGGTGAACTCTACGGCAGAATGGAGGGGGCGATCGGGAAAGACAATTGGTCAAGCGTCGAGGTCTCCAAACTTGAAAACGAAAGGCAAAAGTGCGAGATCGAGGACTTCAAAAAAAAAAAAGAAGCGTCGAAAAAAAAAGAGGGAAGAAAAGGTTGGTATCATTCTATTTAAAAAATAAATAAATAAATAAATAAATAAATAAATAAATAATAATAATAATAATAAATTTTTAAAAAAACACAAAAACAAAAAGGAGGGAACATATACTTCTCGGTCTTGATTGCAGGTAGCAGTCGTAAAAGCGGTGAGTGGACTCGGAAGGAACAAATTTCGGGACAAGATCGAAGAGGGAGCGAGGCCTAATTCGGGAAAAGGATACGAAGAAGATGGGAAGAAAAAAAAACGGACACAGCAAGTAAAGGACGGCAGAAGAAGATAGTCTTTCTTTGGTGGCATATATATATATATATATATATATATATATATATATATATATATATATATATATATATATATATATATATATATATATATATATATATATATATATATATATTTAATTGTCCTCTGTTTACGTGATGCTTATCATGTCACGCTTTATGAGTTGTTAATTAATTCTCTGGAAATTGTTTTGCATAGAAAAATGTAGATAAAATAAAATTTATCCATGGTTTAACCAATTTACTCGATTTATGCATTTGTTTCGATTGTTTCTTCTTCACAAGACTTTAGATGCATGATCAATTGATCAATTAGATGTTCAATTATTATCAATTAGATCAATTATTATCAATAAGATTAGATGATCAATTAGATGCATGCCGTTTAAAATCCTCGGCCTTACCGTTTTGTAGAAATAGCATTTAAGGTAGAACTAAAACTATTCTTAATTTTTTTTCGGTCCGAGGACGGACCTGGGGTAAAGGTTGGAGGTGTGAATATCTGATAACTCTGTATTGCTAATCCCGCTTCCCTATTATAACTGTGAACATAGGATAGGTCTTTATAGCAAGCCGCCCTTCTCTGGATAGAGGGCATTGCTCCATATTCTTATCTCCGCTTCACAGCTCATAAGCCGGAGAGAATGTAAGCTAGAGACAACGCCTTCGTGCCGGGCGCTATAAATACGCCCCTTCGCTAGGATAGAGAGGAGACCGGGCCCGGTCGCTCACCCCACCCCTCTTATTTAGGCACATTATTCGTAACGTAATAATCCCCCATTGTCATTGTCGCTTCTAATATTCTACAACATATTGTGATTGTCGCTTCTGATATTCTAAAACATAATGTTAATGTAATTATTCTCGGTATCCATGTTATGACGTCTTAATCTAATAAACGTGTCAATCCTTCATGTTCTGGTTCGGGGCCACAAGACAGGGGACACCTCACTAAAACCCGCGGACTCTCACTGTATGAAATCATTTTGATCTTCGACATTGGCCGATTAACCTCTCGCGCGTGTGGACTTGGGAAGGGTTAGAAAACCAGAAGGGAGTGAGTAGTTCCTTGGCTATCAAGGAAGAGGTGAACAGCCACCTCCCAGTCGTAACCGCTCGACTACCTGGTTGAACAGCCAACCCCCTGTCATAAGAGTACAACCCCTGGTGGAAAAGCGCCCCTATATCGTTCTAACGGCAAATAAGAAGAGAATAGGTCAAGTGTTGTTCTTCTTGCTTGGTTAGTTTTGCAATAAAAGTTGTTGGCCAGCGTGGTAACTGTTCCACAAGGACTATTTGAAACACGAGGAGTAAACAGCTACTCTACATTACAGAGTTATTGAATGAATGAATTATTGAATGAAAAGGTTGAAGAATGAAAAATAAATAAAACTGAGACTTACCTTGACATTTGTCGCCTTTTGTAGCTCCTACGCAATAACACTGGTCGCACCTCCATCTGCCATCTACCACCTTCAGATCCGCCTCGTGACACGCTGCGGAGTTCTTACAGCCAAAAGGCGGGTTTAATAAGCTTTCCTTTTTGAGCACAAAAAAACTGGACTCCGTAAACTAGGATCAGCAGCAGGGGCAGAAAAACATTCATTATCTGGAAAAAAAAAATGCATTTATTCATTCTTTAATTCAAAAATATAGTTACTCATTTATTCTTCCTTCCAATAAGCTCTATGGCATTGTCAGATTGACATTGTGAAATATCATGAGAAGTACATAAGAATCGGCGGAGGAGAACTGGAATATTGCGCCTCCACTGTACACATGTGAACAGAGGAACAGACCACGTGTTTTTATTGCATTTAATGATATGCATATTCTGTATTGTTTTGCATTGTATTGTTCAATGCGCCTACAACACGCAAGAAACATATAAAATCTCGTTCAAAAGTATACGAACGATCACGGTTTTCTTTGTAAAATTGTTAACGTCGAAGATATGACTCCCCATTTGTCTAGAATGTTCGTATAGTAATGTTGGGCATTGCCCGCGTGGCAGGCGAGCATTCTACCACTGAACCACCGATGCTACCAGTAAATTTGGGCATTGCCCGTGAGTGTTCTCTCCCTCCCTTGCCCTTGTATTGCGTCCCCAACATCAAAACACATTGGGTATTAGATATATATTTATTCAGGGACATAAGATACAAAAGGGGGTCATGTGGTCAGGGCTTGGGGTTCATTCCCCTCTCTCTCCTGGATCGCTCTCCCTGGCGTCTTTTATCTTCTTGCTCTCGGTTCCTCCTTCTTAGCAAGCTCCGCCTCCGGCTCTGGAATCATAATGATTAGTACAGGCTTTGAATTGCACAATGATTTATGATATTGCTTACAGTATCGGAATCCGGAGCTTTGTGACAACATTTGATTACTCGCGCACTTGATAATATATATTGATAAATGGGAAAAAAACATGGAAAGCACGTTTTCGTACCTTTTTTTGAAGAGTTTTTTTTTGTTCTATCGTGTCAGTTCCGGCTGATTTTTTTGTCTTTGGAATGAGCAGATGAGAAGGATCGAAAATTCTGTCAGTACCTGAGAGTGGCTATCTATCGTGGATATATAAATGGCATAAGCATGTCGTAATTGGTTCGTCAGTTCAATACGAGCGAATCGACAGTTTAACCTCCCATTACCTTGAATAACCAGACAAAAACTAGTGGAAGCAACCGCAAAACATCTTCTGAAGTCGATCGAATCATTACAAACATCTCCAAGGGAAATCCAAGAGTGACCGGTAGCAGGATCAACAAGAAGTTCCTCATTTCTACGGAGTGAACGTTAAATTTTTCTGATTCGATGAAAGGCTAAATATATATATATATATTTTATCTGCATCCGAGAATGCGCATTGGTAATCAAACACCATAGACAATAAATTTGTTTGAAGAAAAAAAAGACAATTGAGAGCTATGGCATATGAAGGCTAGATACTTCATTAAATGCGAAACACTATTCTATTTACAGACAATTTTTTACGGAAAGCTTTGAGAGACTTTTCCCGAAGAAGATCAATAGGTAACTTGCTAAATATTCGAGAAACTCGCAAAGAGAAGCTGTAGTACCTAGCAGTGTTACGAGTTTTTTCAACTTGAATACCACTAGGATTAGTTCTTGTACAACGTCCTTCTTTAAATATGCGGTTTCTATCAATTATGGACTGGTTCTGCGTAATCTTCCAACCCATGACAACGTCGTTTTGATATCTCCTATCGGCCAATTTTGTTAGGGGTCAAGGCTTTGAGAAGGATGAACAGAGTCAGGCAGTTGCCTTGCCCTGATTTGAGTCAAGGCTTTGAGAAGGATGAAAAGAGTCAGGCAGTTGCCATGCCCTGATTTGAGTCAAGGCTTTGAGAAGGATGAAAAGAGTCAGGCAGTTGCCATGCCCTGATTTGAGTCAAGGCTTTGAGAAGGATGAACAGAGTCAGGCAGTTGCCATGCCCTGATTTGAGTCAAGGCTTTGAGAAGGATGAAAAGAGTCAGGCAGTTGCCATGCCCTGATTTGAGTCAAGGCTTTGAGAAGGATGAACAGAGTCAGGCAGTTGCCATGCCCTGATTTGAGTCAAGGCTTTGAGAAGGATGAAAAGAGTCAGGCAGTTGCCATGCCCTGATTTGAGTCAAGGCTTTGAGAAGGATGAAAAGAGTCAGGCAGTTGCCATGCCCTGATTTGAGTCAAGGCTTTGAGAAGGATGAACAGAGTCAGGCAGTTGCCATGCCCTGATTTGAGTCAAGGCTTTGAGAAGGATGAACAGAGTCAGGCAGTTGCCATGCCCTGATTTGAGTCAAGGCTTTGAGAAGGATGAAAAGAGTCAGGCAGTTGCCATGTCCTAATTTGAGTCAAGGCTTTGAGAAGGATGAAAAGAGTCAGGCAGTTGCCATGCCCTGATTTGAGTCAAGGCTTTGAGAAGGATGAAAAGAGTCCGGCAGTTGCCATGCCCTGATTTGAGTCAAGGCTTTGAGAAGGATGAAAAGAGTCAGGCAGTTGCCATGCCCTGATTTGAGTCAAGGCTTTGAGAAGGATGAAAAGAGTCAGGCAGTTGCCATGCCCTGATTTGAGTCAAGGCTTTGAGAAGGATGAACAGAGTCAGGCAGTTGCCATGCCCTGATTTGAGTCAAGGCTTTGAGAAGGATGAACAGAGTCAGGCAGTTGCCATGCCCTGATTTGAGTCAAGGCTTTGAGAAGGATGAAAAGAGTCAGGCAGTTGCCATGTCCTAATTTGAGTCAAGGCTTTGAGAAGGATGAAAAGAGTCAGGCAGTTGCCATGCCCTGATTTGAGTCAAGGCTTTGAGAAGGATGAAAAGAGTCCGGCAGTTGCCATGCCCTGATTTGAGTCAAGGCTTTGAGAAGGATGAAAAGAGTCAGGCAGTTGCCATGCCCTGATTTGAGTCAAGGCTTTGAGAAGGATGAAAAGAGTCAGGCAGTTGCCATGCCCTGATTTGAAAAGAACATTCTAACAGAAAGTAAAAAAGAGAAAATCTTCTTTTTGAAAGAAGAACTCTTAAATCTTCAAAATTACTTTTGCTGCATAAAAAAGGTTTGGGATGATGTAGTTAACAGAACAGTTTTGCGGAAAGCTGAAGGAATGGAACCATATACTAAAAAACCTTGTATATCTTCAGCAAGGTTCCAAAACCGCATTTCACAATAAACTTTCTTACCCAAATTCCTCATTCAATTTTTTGAATGCATGCATTTTTGATGGTACAGTATATTTCACTCCGCAAAATCGAATGTTTCTAGACTTCCTAGTGCTTAATTGTTTCTTTATTCGTTATTTTATATATTTTCTATCTTTTTTTAAGATTTCACATTTCTTTCAACACTAAAAACCCAATAATATTAGTTACGATTTCAGAATTCGAGAAATCCGTTTAAATCACGAGGGATAACAAAGTATCCTTTACAACTATGTATGTTTTAACGCGACCGGACCTTGTTACAGTAAGAAAATTTGGTTGGAAGACCTGGTTTTTAGATTCAAAAACTCAATAAAATTCAAAGTTTCAATTTTATTATGAACTTTTTTCAGCAGAAGAACCAGTTATCCGCCAAATACTGCTTTACTCCAAAACCAAATGGGATATCATTCAGTACTTCATATATTGTCATGATTGGACGGTGGCCTTTTCCCACATGAAGTGTGATGCAGCCAATACAAACCTAATTAATTTTTCATTGAAATTTGTTGATATGTTCGTATTTAAATTTCAAATTACAAAAAAAATCTATCAATACTATTCGATAAGGTAGAGAAAGCTTCTGAAAGAGCTTTCTATTACCGGTACTGCTCTGAGCTGTCAATACAGCATCAATGACAATGTAATTCCTTCCAAACACGTGTACAGTCTTCCATATTGACGAAGTAAAACCCCGAGAAGTTCTCCGCGTATTGTGATGATAGACTCAAGACCGGTAAACACTGTGTTCCTATTCTGAAAGACAGTCTAAACGATGTTATATCAAATTTCTTTTTAAAAAAAGGCGAATTTTTTACGGAATAATTCTCTTTTTTTCATTTCCTCAATATATCCTCTAGAAAGAGTTTTTCTATATGCTTTAGACGATGGATTCATTTTTGAGACTGTTTCTGATGATAAGAAGCTCAATGCTATTCATTCACTAAAGAATGAAGACAATACTACTCCAGATGGTATATCGAACATACTACTTTAAAAACTGCAGTTTCGCGTTGTTGAAACTTAAAAAAAATTATTTACAACAGTATTTTGACAATCGGTATAGTTAAATCTTGAGAAGAATTGTATGGGTAATTCTGTTCATAATGCGAAATCTAGTTCTAAGGTGGAAAAATACCGACCTATCTCATTGTCGTGTTGAAACTCATGGAACAATATTTCGCTCAGCTATCAGTGATTACTTAGAGAGAATATGGTTTTCTGTTAATGTTTCCAAGTCTTAAAATAGAGCGACTGCTAAGACGCCGGCGAAAGGTCAAAATGCTCAGGGCATGGGTAGATAGAGTGGAATGGAGACTGGTGAACTGGCAAATTAGGGCAACGAGGAGGACAGATAGAATCAAACGAATGGATAAGGCCGTGGGCTATGTACATCAAACAAAAAGGGTACATCATTGTTCAAAAACGTAGTAATTTTGGTAAGGTTTTGGTAAGGAAAACTATAAGGGGAAACAGGCACATTGTTTACGAGTAATGAGGTAATATAAAAATATTTTCGACCGGTTTACAATGATCTGTAACAAGGGGATGAGGTGAGGGTGACACTCTTAGAGGAAACGCAAAGATCTTCTGCCCAATAATGAAAGAGTGAGTTGCCCATGAAATCAAAAGGTTGAAACTCGGTGAGGTCCCGGGAAGGGATGGAAGGGTACTCAAGAAATATATATATATTTTATCTACATTTCGAAAAATGCAATTGTAGGGTAGTTTGGGAGCTAGGGAGCCTTGGGTGCCAAGGGTGCCTCTTGCACCCTAGGGATGCCTAGGGTGCCTCTTGCACTCCCTAGGGTGCCTCTTGCACCCTAGGGAGCCTTGGGTGCAAGAAATGTTTTTTTAAGGGGAAATCTTAGCACCACTTCCCTCAAATTGTTATTACAACGGGATTTTTATTGGGTGATTACCGACTGGGTTTGAGGTTTTTCTAAAAATACTACTGCCAAAACCGGGAAATATTTATTTGATGAAAAACTATAGACCAAAAAACCATTTCGACTTCAGGCAAAAGGTGTTTACTGTACTTCTGTACCGGAGATGCCTGTCGGATCTTTAAAATGTTTTTTGTCGACTTTATGACTGCAATCACACAATTTCCTTTTTTGTTTCTAACTGCAAAGAGTTTCAGCTATCACTGTACTTACTTTTCCTTTACATTAAGAAAGCGTTTGACCGTGTCAAGAGTGAGGCTGTTGTTGTATGGGCCTTAAAATGTTTACACACTGTATACTCCTCTTATTTACACTGTATACTCTGCTTTCGAATCACATAGAATAAATGACCAATTTATTTCCTTTTCGCAAAGGCTAGGTCTGGAAAGTTGGAATATCGTAATGGTGAATGGAAGAGAAATCGAGATAGAGGTAAGAAAAAAATGCTTATCTTCCAAACTATTCACAGCGGTTTTACAAAAGGTCCTCCGGTTACTAAAATAGGAGAAAAAGGGCATAAATATCAATAGTCGTCTACTTAGCTATTTCCTATTTGCTGACGACGTCGTGCTGATTTCTCACGACTCTAGGCGAATACAAAGCATGATTTGGGATCTGGAGAGAGAACTTGGAAAAGTGGGGTTAACTCTTAACGGGGACAAAACGAATCGTAAGGATAAAGAGGGCAAAGTGGTAGTAAGAGAAAAAGTTGTAAAGGTAGAGAGCCAAACAGCTTATCTAAGGAGCGAAATCAATGTGGGCGGCTCGCAGAATGGGGAAGTTCACAAGCGAATTAGGGCAGGGTGCTTCGCTTTCCAAAAATATCGGTCTCTATTCTTCGAAAAGAAATTCCCAATGGGTATCAAGCGTAAATTGTACGTGTTTTACCATTTTTCACATATGGTATGGAGGTAATAACCATGATTAAAATCCCTCTAAATAGCCTTGCTGTTGCGCAAAGACGCATGGAGATATCGATGCTGGGGGTCACTCTCCTTGACTATCGGTCAAACGACTGGTTGCGAGACCAAACACGGGTAAAGCGTGTGGTCCAAGCATGCGAGAAGAGGAAATGGCCCTGGTGCACGCGGATAGCAGGAATGCCAGACTGCAGATGAGCCAAGGCTGTAACATAATGGAACCCAGAGGACCCATGCGAAAAAGCGGGAATCCAAGACAAAGATGTATAGACGACTTCATGCAGTGTGTTGAAGCCGAGTATTTACTAGAAGAGCCCAAAACAAAGAAGAATGGCTTGGAAAGATGGAGCTTCATTCTGTGTTCAGGAGGCCTTGAGAACACTTCAATTTTTAAAATTTTTAGCGCAGAACTTAAACTGTGAATAACCCCAAACATAGTAATCCAGAGGGTTCAGGTTGTGAGAGGAAGTGGGCCATTCGTACTTTGTCAAAAAGTCCGGGTGGGGGGAGGGGGTTTGCTGCGCACCGATATTGAGCGAACTTGGCGGTGTGAGAAGAAGCTCTTTCTTGCTGGAATACATGCTGCTCTCCTTTGAAATGAGCATCTTCCCAGGGCTTCAATACATTTTCAAGATTTTTTTCCGTGTACAGATGTCGATCCATTTTGATGTTTTCTTCAACGAAGAACAAGGGTCTTGCCTGAGGGGAGCAATTTGCTCCCCACACCATAACCTGAGCAAGGTGTTGAGTTCTTTCGATGCATCTGCCTTTTTATCAGCTTCCAGAGAAGTATGAGCAAGGATGCGTTTGTTTTTGGTGTTGAACTCGTCTTCTACTTTGAATAATTTCTCATCAGAGAAGATGAACGGAGGAAGCGAGTCAGTTGCGAGACGCGACAAAAGAGCTTTGCATTTTCTTCTATGGCAAGCTTGTTTTGTTCAGTTGGGAGAGCTGGTTTTTCTCCTCGGTAAGAGGAAAGTCTCAGCTTGTTATGAACAATTCTTCTGATGGATTTTCCTGAGATCTTGAGTTCTTTCGCCATTTTTTGCATGCTCCTCTTCGCATAACGGGCGATCCTGCTTCGCACTCGTTTTTCAAAGACTGTGGTGGTAGCCGTCTCTGGTCGTCGAGCCACGGTTTTCGAAACGACCGACTGGTTAAATTTGAGCGTTTTTGCGATGTCTGAAATGGACCTTGTTCGGAGATCAAGATCGATGATTGCAGTACGCTAGCAATGGGCAGCCACCATAACTCGTAAAAAACAACCGATCAACGTGAAAATTTGAATAACAATGAAAAATTTTTTCGAGATCATAGTAAAGCAAACCGCATATCATTTAAACCATTATACCTAAAATTATTTTTTCGTCAAACTTTCGTTCCATACTTCAGTCACACCTTGTAACTTCGCGAATTCTGAACATATTGTCTTGATCTTTCCAAGTTATTTGTGTTTTATGGGATAACTTGCTCTAGTTATAGAAAAATATGTTTGCTTCATAAACCAGATTCATTCGGATAAAAACTCGATTTTTTATATTTTTTCCAATGTCGACAGAATTTTTTTAAATTTATATTTTTGTGTGGCTATATAAGAAGTTTTCAATTTCAAAGAATCGTCTCACTGGAAGTGAAAACAAGCTTCAGACCTCTTCACCTATTCCTATACTCTTGAATTTAATTTTTTAAACATTTTTGTTGTGATTTCGATTTGAATTGAATTAAATTGAATTGAATTAGCTTTATCATCAAAGGATAGCTTTTTATGGCTTTCGCTGACATGGATGATGGGGAACTTGTGAGGGAATTTTGGAACTGTGGTTTTCTTGGACGCTTTCTTGAAATGTCAAGTTAAGTATGAAAGTAGGTCTTCAAATGCTCGGTTACACAGTTTTAAGGCAGTGACGCCTGGTAGAGAAGACAAATTAATCAAACCATCGCACGGAAAAAAGCTAGTCACCGGGGGGGGGGGGGTGGGGGGACTCGAACCCATGCAACCATCTCTCCTCTATCCGGGAGCGAGCGTGTTAACCATTACACCACGGTGACACATTGCTATTCCGTGCGATAGTGCTTATTAAAGGCTCAATTGCCTCGTTCTCTTAGTCACGCATGCTCATGAAGCGAACGCGTCGTGAATGGAGCATAACTCCAGATTTCACAATTAAGACAGAAGAGAGGTCAAAGATGGATGATAAATCTTCAAATGCTCAGTTACACAGTTTTAAGGCAGTGACGCCTGGTAGAGAAGACAAATTGATCAAACCATCGCACGGAAAAAAGCTAGTCACCGGGGGGACTCGAACCCATGCAACCATCTCTCCTCTATATTTTTTCCGTGCGATGGTTTGATCAATTTATGAAAGTAGGCTTATGTATTGGTTGAGCGGGAAGTCTTCTAGGATCTCGACGAAGGCTTCGACTTCTTTGATCTCAGAATTATCATCGGCAATTCTATTCTAGAGAGCTACGACGTGTTAGAAGAAAAATTGATTGTGTCTGTAGTTCTCTTCTTTTAGTAGGCGCAGTGAGCTCGATCTGGCAGAGGTTCTAAGATTAGCGCATGTCTTAGTCTTATTTTTTAAAGCATTTTCTATGTTATGAATCTCGAAAAGTTTCAAACTACTGGATGCCAAATGGAAAAAGTTATTAACGAAAAACCAATTTTTGATAGAATTTCTCACGGTACTAAATATCTAATCAAATCGTACCCAACATTTGGGCATAGAAGGTGAGAAATGTGTGAAGTCCTCAGTGGTGTACAACTTCTATTGGTCCACTACTTTTCTTAAAATACGTAGACGACATCAAATGTAATATTCCTTCTGCCATTTACTTCGGTCTCTTTGCGAATGATCTCAATATTCCTCAACAATCCAAAGAGCTCAAAACAGCCCTTGATAGATTAAGTGATTGGTGTTTTAAAAATCTAGCCTCTCATCCAGTAAATCTTTAGCCAGTCATTTCAGTGAACAACCGTTTCTTTTTCCGACCCATTATCACTTGAGCGGAGAAATCTTGAAATCCTGTAACGACATTTTGGGCTTTTTGAAAAATGAACAGTTTTGTATAGAAATCAAATTTCCCAAGCAGAATTTTGTGCTCTCTAGGTGGAAGTCATGATTATGTACACTACAGGCTTTCCCTCCATACTACTCATGTACATGAGTTCTAGCAAAGGTTTCTGTCCCCGTTGTTGTTCTTGGCAGCGCGGATGTCAAGTGTCCAGTGTCGTCCCCACTCCATTCATCTTTCAACATGTCGAAATGCTTGGATAAGAGAGCAGTGGTTGTAAGATGAATGAGTTTGTGAGATGGGCTGATAGAAAGGAGCTTTGTTGAGGATTTGTGATGGGATGGGCAGTCGGTGGTGAGGGAAAGGGGTGCAGGGGGAAGGGGGAAGAGGGTAGAAAGGGGTAAAGGAAAAAGGTAGGGCTCACTACCCAGGCCTGGTTTCCTTGTCCAAGATACGAGCGTATTAAACTGCTATCAATCAACGACCTACATACTCAGAAGATGGCAGCTGGTCATAACGACAAGAGACATGTTAAAACACCATTTACATTGATATTAGCATACTGAATGACTGAACAATGAGACTGTTTTTGTTTCGGTTTACTTCTAGAGCTCATTATTTGAAAAAAAGTTTTCTTTCTATCAGAAAGAAATTAAAAAGAAAATATAATTTTGTTAAAAAAGTGGGAGATATTTATTTATTTAGTCGTACATTTGTCATGAATGTGACAACACATGGAGAGCGAATCACAGTGAACATGTTTAAACATAGAATATTCATATATGGCCAAGGAGTCAAGAATAGAAGTAACGTCCTAAAGTATATGTGAAAGGAAGGAAAACAAACAAATGAATGAAAGAATTATGGGAGAAACAAAAACATATGCAAGTCTTTAGTCTAACTCTGAAGCGGATTACCAAAATATTGACAGGAAACTCAATCAAAAATCTAAATGTTTTGTAGGCAAAAGAGTGAAACAGAATATTCCGTTTGGTTTGATTTATAAAGAATTCTCAGAAAAAAGAAGATCATTAGATATGTGTAAGAGTACCGTAAAAAGAGCGTTTTTTTTAAAATCCCGCAAAGCGGGTTATGCCATCTTTTGATATAAGACACAGATGTGACTTGTTATCACATTGGCTGCTTTCTGGGTCATTGATAGTGTGTTGAGCGGAAATTCAGGAAAATAATGTTGATCAATACCGACATGTTTCAACCCTTCCCCATGCAATCTCATTTTGAGGATCCGACCGGAATAACTGGAAATAGAAAAAAAAAGAAAATTTAACTTGAGCTTTGAACAAAAAGTCAAAAGAGTGAAGAAAATTGTTGAAACTTATCTGGTCAAAACTCCTTCAACGAGGCAGTTGTCAACGTTAAGAGTTGTCTCTGAGTGACCGGTGAAGAGACAGGTTCGAATGGACAACTTCAACCTTTTTTCTACCGAGTAACTGGAAAAATACGAACAGGAATAGTAAAAAGACTGTTAGAAAAAATACACAACTTCAGTCGGATTGTATACATATATGTATGTATGTTTCTAAGTTTGTGTTTAATAATGATAATCCTCGTGTAAACTATGATGATATAAATTTCAATTAACCAAATTTGGACATGATACTATTTTCTTTTGAATTTTTTTTATCTGTTTCTGAGTCAGTGGGTAATTTGAATTTTCTCGGGGAATGAGCACAATTCTCTGTCTCATTTGTTTTATACGTTGCTCATGTCGCTGTATTATGCGTTGTTCAAACTGATATAAATTGCACAAACAAAATATTGTAGTTACTTCTTTTCCGTGACCGGGACTGCAGCCTTAACATCGAGGAAGACCCGTTGATAACGAAGATTAACCTTGTCACAACTGCTACGCTAATGGGCTATTTAATGTTCTCTTTATTGCGTGAGTGAGTCCCAAGAGCCGGAAGTTCTGAGAGAGGAGAAAGAGAAATATAGAGAGAGAGAGAGGTAAGAAGATAGAGGGAAGAAGAGACATGTAGATAAAAATAGAGAGTAACAAAGAAGGAGAGAGAAAGAAAAAAGAGAGAGAAATATGGAGGGAAGGAGTGAGATAGAGTGAGAAAAATGAGAAAAGATTTAAAAAGATCAAGAAAAGAGAGGATTGGACTGAGATAAATAGGTATGTAGGTATTGAAGAAATAAGAAGTGAATAGGCGACTGGAAGCAGAGATTAATGGCAACAACTGCTCGGCCAGTGTTTGCTTTACCATCCTCTTCTCTCTCACTGCTTAGATAGCTCTCTTTCTCTATAACTTCTCTATCTCTCTACTTTTGTTTTGCTCTTTAATTCTCTTTCTTTTTTAAAAATCTCATTTATCGTATCACTCCGTAAGAAGTTGATATCTATTCTATCACTTCTCATCAATCCGTGTAACATTTTTTGTATTCTTTTATGATTCTTTAAGAAATTATATCAATATCAAAAAAGCACAATTTTACATGTTTTTTGTTGCTATTTACTGTATGTTCATTCCAGACCTCTGGGTTCAAAATTGAAAATAAAACAATTTTTTCCAGATATATGAGAAGTTTTCATTAAATTCACCCGTTTTCTTATGTTTACTCTCGCAACCGTGTTAGTTTGAAAATTGAGTTTTTGTTGTTTTGGTATTAACACAGATTTGATTCTTTTATTATGATATGACTTCCGTCATTTCGATTTATCAATTCGGTTTTTTTTTCTTTCTGAATCTGTTCGAAATCGTGAAGCTTTGATGTTTTGTCCAACTTTGAGTTCACTTCTAGCAATCCAAACGATACTTTTCAATGTCGACTGTTGAGAGAACCAACATTCAAAAACCTCATGTGTTCTGGTTCTCTTCGCTGATTCAGCTTTAGTTAAATTAACTAGTAAAAACTTATGGGATTGTGTAGATTACTCCGCCTCATCTCTGTGTAATCGAGCATGAGTTGGATAACATGAATGATTTTGATTAGTGGTTGTTGAAGAAAGTTTTTGAATGGCAAAATCACGCTCATCTTCTTCACTATCTCGAACAACTAAAAAAGGGTTTTTTTAACATCACCAGACTCTTTTGAGTGGTAATCATATGGATGATAAGATAGAGAACTCTCCAAAAATAACCTCTGAGTAGGCAGTGGTATTGGTTTTTTGTTGTTGGCGTGATAAAGGTTTATGACAAAACATGGTCAGTCTTTTAAGAGTACACCAGGACCTACTCGTCACTGGGTTTCATGCCCAAGAAAGGTATACCGGAACATATGCCCCATTTCCACCTGATTATCGCTATATTGATCCTCTATTATTGTGTATAACATCCTTTTCTTGAAAAAAAAATTCCAAATTACTTCTCTGTAACTCATTTTCTTTTATTCTCAGTTCAGAACTTAGATCGACTTTTTGACTCCACCTTTCCTTGATTTAATTACTTTTCTTTTTGAAAAGCATTCATCATGTACGCAGTCTATATTTTCACTCTTGTACAGGTTTATGCAGAATTATTGTAAATTGCTGATTAACCTATTCATCAGACGGAAAAAAAAGTTTTACGTTTCAAATTAACAAGTTGTATATCACACTTTAGGTAGTATATGCATTTAAAATTTTGTCCAGAACAGGCTTTTCTTCCACGAATTACGGCCTTCAGAAGTTGTTGATATTTGGCTATCACGGTGAAAAGGTGGGGAAAGATTGTCCTTTCTTCAGTGATGATTTCAGTGCATCGACACTGTGGTGTACTTCAGCAGCTCAGACTTTTGCCTACATGAATCCCCTAATGGCGTAGTCGAGGGATTTTAGGTCGGTAGAGCAGGCCGGCCTGCTCTACCGACCTAAACCGACCTACCGACCCTCTTTCTTCCGTATGAAGCCCGGAAAAATGGTTGCGCACCATGTTTGCAATCTTTTGCAGTATGCGAAGAGGCTCCATCCTGCTAATAAACGTATGGGGTTTCAATGAAATGTGAGTCAGCTCAAGGCTTAATCACACCTTCCAGTATTTTTTCCAAGTAATTTTGAGTTTGACACTCTCTTTGAGTAAAACGTTGACTTGCCGGTCGAGCGCACAGCTTCAAAGACCATGACTCAAGCTGGATACTGGGCTCTGGTACCAATCTTCCGATCTGGTCAGCCTCCAGATACATACGAGATAGTAGGCGTTGTTTCAAGCTGTTGTGCTCTTTTTCAACGGTGAAGATCGTATTGTCACAGAAAATGGTCAGATCCAACTCGCCACCATTTATTTAAGAAAAGACCTTCCGTGCTTTTTGAGAACTTGTTGTATTATTTCGATCCGTGAGTATAGTACACTTTCTGCTACGGTAGGATGTGAGTCCTGGGTGATCGTGCACAAAAAGCGAGGTGAAACCACCAAAATTTCACCAAATTTGAGAGAATGTTGATTAAAGACTGCTTCTCAAAGTTATTTACAAACTCGATTGCATTTCTAGTTCAAGTTTAGTGCACATTAGGTCAAATATTCCATGCAATAAATTTGCTTAACCCTGTATATATTTGAACTTACAACTCAAACAAGCTATCCTGAAGGCTAAAATTTCTTTCTCATCCTCTGTCTCACTTAAAAAAAATTAATCTAGGTCTTTTTTAATCTTCCACTAAATTTTTATTTCTTCCTCTCTGTCTTTCTCCCAATTGATATGTCTCTATCTATCTTTCTCGCGCTCTTTCTCTCTCCTTCACACTCTCTCTCTCTCTCTCTCTCTCTCTCTCTCTCTCTCTCTCTCTCTCTCTCTCTCTCTCTCTCTCTCTCTCTCTCTCTCTCTCTCTCTCTCTCTCTCTCTCTGTTTCCCTGTTTTCCAATCTCCCTTCGAGTTTATGTAGTTTATGTAAGCTTTTTCTAAAACATTTGGCTTGATAAAGGTAGGTTTAGATGACAATGAAAGTTTTCAAAACTAGAATGCAAAGTAGGAGGGCGTGAAAGTCTCAATCCAATCCAGCTACATTTTATGCGAGTATGATGCATTAGCGATCACACTCGCATGATCTATACTGAACAACTCACTCGATAATGGATCCCTTCTTCATAACTTTCTCTCAATCATCCTTTCCTGTTCGGATCGCATCCAAGGTCTTAAATAGTTTTTGGAACATCTTTGAATTTTTTTACCGTAATCTTTTCAGCCAATGACGGGGAACATTTAAAAGAGGCGGGAGGTAGAGATTAGATTTATTGAAATCATTATTCATCCATTCATCTGATTAATTTCCAATGTACAAATAAAGAATCTTTTTGTTTGAGAATTAGAGTCTGAGAATCATAGCTGATAGAAGTCGAGAGAAGACTACATTTATTTGAAACAGAAACTTCATGATTTTTATCATTCAGATTGTCTGAAAACAAACTGAATTGATTCGGGAGACAGAGCATTTTAAAAATGAAAACAGTTTACAAATTAATTACCAACTTCAATGAGTTTAATGAAAAAAAGTGCGGAAACATCAGTTCTGAAGTCAAAATTTCCAGACGACACTGAATTTTGCCAATGTGGAAACCTCAACTCGCTCTTCTTTTATTACATCAAAACCTACGAGAACTCTGAAGAACTGTAATATAAAAAAACAGCTGCTTACTTAAATCATCAATTTGAATTCAGGAAGAGACACGTCTGATAGCCAAAGATTTACTTTTCGTTTTTCGTCAAAAAACATACAGATATGATATCATAAGAGTGCTTCTGAACTCTGAATGAAAAGCTAAGCCTGACTTTATACTTGCTGAAAAATATTTGTTAAAAAAGTCGATAAAAACATAGGTTTTTCGCTTTACGACAATTCGCAACTATTCTATTCACTGTCCCTTTTCTCATTTTGTTTTAGTTATATTGTCCACTTTCCTTATTTGTTCAGTATTCTTCCATTAACGGAACGTTCCAAACTTTTCTTATTTTTTCTTTTAAAGTAATTTTTGTGAGTGAGAAGAAAAAGTGTAAGAAAGAAGTAGAAGAACGTTTTTTAGATTGTAAAATCAAACGGATGAAGAAGTAATTTTCTTCGAAAATCAGGAAGAAACACCTAATTTTTTTTTGTTTTTTTGAGAACGGTTCGAAGAGCGGGATTCGTCTTCAAAGAGTCTTCTTGATGCGGCCAGTTAATCTGGTTCCTCTATCGACTCTGCTATTAGTGTTTTTCTCCAAATGCTCGAGCGAAGAGACATCAACGCGAGAAAAAATGAAGGAGACGGTGGGGAATCTGATGCGCATTAAAGAAGAAGGTACAGTTTTAATGCCGGTTTTTCTGATTTCAGAAGTATAAATTACGTGTATTCAGACGCGTAGCAAATGGTCAACCAACAGCAACGAGGATGGTTGAGTAGCTGAGAAATTGATGGAAATACGAACAGACAGGCTTTATTATTAGAGTAGCAGTAGAAGGGGTGTGATTGAACCTAAACATCTTCTGTTCTGTGAACGGAAGTGTGAGCGTTTCCTGTCAATAGTCCATGTGATAGTGCTACTTTTACACCACGGAAGCTGTGCTCGCTAAGGCATGCCATGCTTATGAAGCGGATGTTTCTTGAACTGAGCACAACATACATAGCAGTTAGCGACAGAGAGATAACAGTGATAGAAGATAAGATAATAAAATAAACGGGCTTTACTACATATAACGTGAACTAATTTTTTTATTCATTTGGAAACAGAAGTCGTTGAGCATAAAGCTCTGAGCTAGTTTTAATAATAATAATACTTATCGCAAGGGAGATTTCGGAAGGGGCAGGTAGGGGATCAAATATAGGAGTGATTCGTATCAACACCAAGGCGTGACACTTTTCAAAGTGAGAAAAAAAGAGGTGAGTGGGTCTGGAATCGAGAATATGAGGATCGTTTCATAGCTTACCGATAGCTGTTTTGAATGATTTGACTGTATTAATCGAAAATACATACAGTCTCTGGGGGTTTGTTCCAGACCGGAACTACTCTGATTGAAAAGTTATTAGAGAGCTTAACATGTTTGAAACTGGGTTGAGTCAGACTGAACTTGTGTGACCTAGTGGGGTATCTGTGGTCTTGTGGGGAGAACATCTTGAATGGAGAAATGGAAGTTCTTCCGGTAAAGAGTTTGAAGGTCATCACTAGATCGGTCTGGTCCCTCCGTTCTTCGAGGGACTGCAATTGGAAAAAAAATTTTTCTCTCTTCGTATGTCATATCGGGCATTCCGGCTTTTCTGCAGACTTGTTTTGTAAAGTTTCGTTGAACCTTTTCTACGAGTTCTTCATAATATTTCTGCCGAGGTGACCAGATCACGGAGCAGTATTCCAGTTGAGGACGAACGTAAGCAACGAGAAGCTTCTTATAAAGAACGGGGTTTTTCGATTTGAAGGTTCTTAGGATGTAAGCGCACCTGGATTTTGCTCTGTTGCACATTTTTTCTATGTGTGTAGAGAAGCTCAATGAAATATCGTATTCTACACCAATATCCCTTACTAGTTTATTCTCTGTGATTTGTTTACCGTTGATGTAGAATTTACTCTTGGGGTGAGTTTATCTTTAAATTTTGTCGTAAGTCCTTTGGTAAGAGCTTGTTGGGAGCTCGAAATAATATTTGAAATTGAAATTCTTTATTACCATAGGATAGCTTGAAAGGCCATCGCTTATATGGAGTCATGAAATAGGAAGGGGAATAATGGGGAAGAAGACAATTTTCGTTGGTGTCTCATCTTGCTGTTGACAACAGAAAGTTGGTTAGGGCTATGAGATTCGAGAGTTCGATCTCTTCCAGAGCCTTGCCGAATGCTTCGATATCTTGAATCTCTTTGAAATTATCTGTAACTTCATTCTATAAAGCAATCGCTCTAGAAAAGAAAGAATGTGGGTCATTGTATCGTTTAAAGTTCATCAGAGTTAATTTGGAGGTTCGGTCGGAAGTGCGGAGATTGGTTTCAGTTCTTAACTTCAGCTCTTTTTTGCATGTCTGACAATCCGCTCTATCGGAAAGTAAACGAAAAAAATACTAATAAATCGAAACGGATTCGTCGAATGATTAGTGAATGATTAGTGAATTTTCATAAGTTTGATCGGTTAAACTTTTGTTTAAGGTCAAACTAACTATAAATTGTTCTTTTTGGAGATGTTCTTCCTCCGAGAACCAGGGCTACCAATAGAATTGCTGGCTACATGAGGAGATTGTACGAGAAGGCCGCTGGGTCTGATAATATGCCAGCCGGAACGATCCGTAGCATCAAACCCATCTTGGGTTAGCTCCAACACTTTTTGATCCTATTTTTGAACTATTCTCTTTTCATTTCAGTCAGAAAAAAATACATCGGTTTGGCTAATTTTTTGTTTGTAATATTTTTCATTTGTCCTATTACTTCTTCGATTTATCAAAACATTGGAGCAAGCTGACATAATATGCTTCTGCTGACATAAAGCTGACATAAACGATCTCAGCGTTTAATCCCCCTTCCAGCAGGGTTCACTCTCCCGTGGCTTTTGACGCCGACTAAACCTAATAGAACCTGTTATACATCTTGGGTGTAGCGAGAGGGTAATGAGACACGCGCAGGCCCTACCAATATTTCTTGTCCCCTACGATTCCGGTGATTCAGCCGGTGGAGGAGAAGGGGAATTTAACCCATTGTGTTCAATCCATTGCACGATTGGACATCAAACCATCGCACGATAGTCAAGCAAATACCATTATGCCAAACCCAACATTAAAAATATGTATTATACATATTAACAGAAGAAAAAGCATTTTAGCGATCTCGTTAAAACATTCCCATGCGTTATTAGAAAGCTTGACATGGTCTTATCCAGATGAACTGGACGGTCGAGATGTGCTCTTCTTTCCCATCGGCAGCTTCGATGAGGGTGACTTCATAGAGCGGGCGGACCTGCACATGATGGACTTGAGAGCGGGTCTCGCCGCGAAACTTCTTCTCCCTTCCGTTGTCTTCACTAACAACTCCGGCATTACTCTTATACCTCTTAAGGTCAAAGATTTGTATATCTCTCAAAATTGGGTAAGTCAAACACTAATAGTTAGTAAATCATGCTTGCTTGAGGTCGGTGAGGCTCAACCCACTAAGAGATCTAAGAGATTTTCGAACTTACAAAAATCTTAAACCATTTCAAGGTTGGAAAGCCTTAAACCCCTCGAGGTTGAATAAAGTTTATCAATACAGTGCCATAACGTCAATTGCATCCAGATTTTTTCTCAAGACTTTAAATGGAAAATTTGTAATTTCTTTTGTGTTACACTTTCAAGATTAAAATTATCACAGAATATAAACATTCAAATTTTCCTGACGTATATCGTGAGGTTAGGCGAAGCCGAGCGCTGATAACATTCTTGCTTCTACGTTCAGATATATGATTGAAGATCTTGATGAAGAGTCGCATGCAGAGTCCCTGATTGAGTGAATTGTATAGATTGCCTCTGTGGAAGAAGCCAGTGTTCGGTGGAGTTCGATAAAACCACTTCTTCAGTCTCTTTCTACTGGCGCAAACAACCTCACTGTGCAAGTATGTTGGTCTTTCGTAATCGATTTTTCTTATGAGATAGTGCTCGATATTGCTTGGCATGTTCTCGCGACAACGTTTTTTTCTTCAAAACCTGTTAAGTTAAGAAAGGGTTTCTGAAGAATCTATCACCCTCTCCCCCTTAATTCTTCTTTCTGAAAATGATTTCGATTCAAGTACTAGAGAGAGATCCGACTCGATTCAAGTACTAGAGAGAGATCCGACTCGATTCAAGTACTAGAGAGAGATCCGACTCGATTCAAGTACTAGAGAGAGATCCGACTCGGTTCAAGTACTAGAGAGAGATCCGACTCGATTCAAGTACTAGAGAGAGATCCGACTCGATTCAAGTACTAGAGAGAGTTCCGACTCGTATTCTTCGCTGTTCTCTGATAGAGAGAGATCCGAATCGTATTCTCTGCTGTTCTCTGATACATATTTCTTTCAAAGAGCTCATCAATAACTGTTTCAACTGAATTGGATTCACATGAAAAAAACATTAATTAGAGTTCCTTTCTTTTCAGTGTTCTATGAATATACCTAGGAGTGCGCTCACACTACCGACAGGATGTTTATTCGTACACGCAGAAAGCATGAGTATATTAAGATGACTGGTGAGAGAACGGCAGGCCTTTGAGAGCGTGTGATCTAAAATTGAGCTTGCAGGGGGTATAGTATAGATAGGGTATAGATTTGCACATTGATTTTACACGCACTACGGGTGAGAGAAACACACCAACTTCTGGTAGGAAAAAAAGATGACTGGGTTCGATTCCGCCCAGTGAACTAACTCATGCACTTCTAATTGACTAGAATGTAAATAGACCTTAACCTCAAGAAAAAAGCAAAAGCATCGTATCAGATCATGCGGACAGATGGCCGTAAGCCACGGCGTCTCACTTCTTTTGTCCGCCGTCACGTGCCTTTTCTGACCATTCACACGAGGAACAGCGAAGAAGAGGAGGAAGTAGCGGAGCACATCAGGCAGCGCAATGGTCGGAGACAACGAAGAAGCGCTCCCAGTGGTGAGAGGGATCAAGTATAGAAAACAAATCAAATTAAACTGCAACAAGTACAAAAGCTTTGTTCATGCGGTAAGATAAGCTCAGTCAAATCTCTTTATTTTTTCCGCGACAAATCGCCTCCGAACTATCGTAATCGACATATTGACATGTACATCTGATTTACTGCTTAGGCTCAATTAAGTTCTAGCCAACGAGGCCACACGGCTTAGTACGAGACAGTATAGAACAACTAGCAACACAACAATGGCTTTTAGGAGAGAAAAGTATTACGAAATTTGACTGCGAGTTGGTGCGAAAGTGCGAAATTTTCATCTGACCAGGAGCATTACCGCGTTGTTAATTTATCCCTTTTTTTAATAAATGGAAAGGGAAATTTTTTTTTCCATCTTTAGTTTGCCACGACTCATTCATATGAGCTCATGAAAACACAGTTATAAACTTTTTTTACGATTTGATTTTACGAAACTCTCAAGATTGGCTACAATTTTGAAGCAAACATTTGGTTTTACAAGACTACAATTTTTAAGCAAAAAATTAAAAATGATTTTTACAAATTGAACTATAATGATTTGTGTTGTCAAGATGGGGTTAGGCGTATTCAGATTAGGAAAAAAAATTGAGATGTACTACTGTCTTCCACTAATCCTAAAAAGCTTGAGAGCTATGATGTCATAGTCCTCAATAATAGCAAAAAAATTTTTACAATTACTTTATTATTGCCTTTTTCAAATTTCTCTGCCTAACTCATCTGAAGTGCAAAAATGCACGTTCCTACAGTTTATTTTCAATCAGTGAAGCCTGATTGAAAAAAATGTATGAGTAAGATATGACACGTCCACGCGGGAAAGGGAAAGGCGGGAGAAGACGATGATTCTAACAAACTTTCTTATGCTCTCTGACTATGAGTAGAGAATGTGATACCCCTCTCTGACTAAGAGTAGAGAGTGTGATACTTCTCTCTGACTATGAGTAGAGAATGTGATACCCCTCTCTGACTATGAGTAGAGAGTGTGATACCTGTAGTTGCCAATGCAACCTTCAGATAATAATTTCAGTTTCCAACTGAATTCTATTTGATTCACTCAAATTTTGCTCGCCTGCCACTTTCTTTCCACATTTATTTATTCAAACAAACAACCAACAATTGTTCCTTGATTCGGCAACACAGCCGAGAAGTGATAGAGAGAGATGGAGCTGGGGAGGTAGGGTAGAGGGATACCTCAAACTTGGGTAATTAAAACCTGTTTGGTTTAAACAAATATATAATAAACAAATCTAATAAACATAAAATAACTAAGAATGAGAGCTAGTCTCATAAATTTAGGTAGAAAGCGAAATAAATTAGGTACGGTATGATGCAATCCGTACGAGACCCATTCATATATGGAAAGGGTAGTCGTATTCGACTACACTGGGGCCCGGGGTGGGTGAGAAGGAGATTCCCACAAACAACAATGAACAGAAAATTCACAAAATATGATACATGAATCAGAATATAAAACATCATAGAACATTCTTCTTGGCGTCCTCAACGAGCGAAGACCGGAATTTGCGGGCACATAGCCGAATGGTGAAGACCCGAACAGCGGTTGCATTGCTTGATTTGACAAGGGCGGCCCTCATGCGATACGCGTAGACAGGAGTGACATCGCTCGAGTTTGACCAGTTTGATCCGCCTTCCTTCGAGAGTGAGTTTTCTGCATCCGGAAGCCACGTGACGTTTGTCGTCGCAAAAAAGGCAGGAGACTTGCGGTTTGGAGACCTTCGATGAGTTGGAAGAAGACTCGATGTCTTCGCACTGATGACGCTTTTTTGAGAAGTTCGAGGCCTAAGAGCTGGAGAATCGCGGTGTACCCGATCGCAACACTGGAGAACTTGTCGGCTCTCTAGTTGGATGCTCGATCCTGACTAGAAGCGTATTGACACCGCTCTCCAACTTAGCCTGGGCGATCAGACCATCGGAAACGCGGTTCATGAGTGGCTGCACAGAATCCGTAGTGCTTTCCAGTCGAGACAGCACTCTTTTTTCCAAACAGCTCATTCTTGCTTCCAGGCCGCCAATGTGCGCCCTCATTTCCTTTAACTTTCTTAACAAGTTTTTCTCTATCTCGGCCATCGAGTTGCACCACATTTGATCATGAGCTGTATCCTCACGTTCTGGCACGTCCTGCTCGTCCATAAGCTCCTTCTCCAGAAGGTCTTCATCTACGTCTACCAGATTCGCCATCTACAAGAAATACTACTTTACTTGTCATTCATCAACCCATATCTGAACAAGTATAGCATTTCTTGTTATTAAAAACATATATATGTACATTAGGTCACCCACGGTGAGGCTGCCCCGCCCGACCTTGGATACAATACCCTTTTCACTTTCTCATCATTTGCCAATACTCGGGGTCTCTTGCCAATAACTTGCACCCTCTAATTGGTCTTTTAGGAGGTTTCGCTACTTCCCGAGGTTCTATTGTGGGAGCAGTCGTCTCCTTTGAACTTTCATCATTTACCACATAGGGGAGTGACTCTTCATCCGTTGAATACACCTCGAGAGGAACCAGTAGGTTCAAGGGTCGCCTCAAATACGACCCTGCCCCTGTTCGAACCATTGCTTCTCTTTCAGTGCACTCTATAATACGTCCCATCGGCCATGACCCTCGTGGTGTTATTTCTTCTTTCAACAACACTATTTCTCCTATCCTAGGACTTCTAGCGCTTGTTCTACCTGTTCTCACTGATGCTCTAGCCCGATCTCTCAGAGTAGTAATGTACGTTTCTCGGAACAGTTCCCAGTACTTCTGAAGCCTACTTTCCAGCTCAACACACTGAGAGCGCATGCTATTCTCATTACTTTCTGGTGGATGGTAATCTACGTCTTGCCATTCCCTTGAATCGCTAGCAAGACCCATTGCGCCTCCCATCGGCATGAGAAAATCGGATGGTCGAATGACACGTCCTTCGTCCTTTCTGTCGCCGGACAGGTGCACCAATGGTCGGTTGTTCACAACCGCTTCAATCTCCACAATCATGGTTTCAAATTCTCCTCTGTCAAGGAGCTTTCTGCCAATGGTTCTCGTCAAGCAGCTCTTCATCAACCCAACCAATCTTTCATATATGCCTCCTTGCCATGGAGCGTGAGGCACCGTGAAGTCCCACTTTACTCCCTTCATGGCCAAGTACGTGGGGAACATATCATCAGAAACGTTTTTTGCGGTGCCTTCTTTCAGGGCGTCACTCGCCCAATGAAATGTGGGCGCGTTATCCGACATCACTCGATCTGGAACACCCCTCCTAGATGTGAATCGTCTGAAGCTGGCCATGAAATCTACAGCTGATAGTGAGCTTGTGACTTCGAAGTGTACGGCCCGTGTTGTCATGCATGTGACAAGAAGCACATAGACTTTGACCCTTTCTTCTTTCTGCTTTACTAAGAATGGGCCGACATAATCCATTCCGACATGTTGGAACGGTCTTTGCCTTGTCACTCGAGCCTCTGGGAGGTCTGGAACACTTGGGTATGGAAAGGGAGCGGCAAGCGCTCTTCGACATGATGTGCAACTCCTTAAAACTTTGCGCACTGCCCTTCTTGCTTTCACCACCCAGTAATTCCACCTTACCGTGTCTAGCGTATGATTCTCTCCAGAATGCATCACATTCACATGAGCTTCTCTTATAATCAGAATCATTAGATGATCGTCCAACCCCCCTGGTACAAATATGGGACATCTGATATCGTACACCAATGTCGAGTTTTCCAATCTTTGATGGCCACATCTATAAAGACCATTTTTGTCCATGAACAATTGCAGGTTTCGGTTGCCTGGATCTTTCAACTTATCCATGTTGTTCAGCTGGTGTAACTTGAGGATGGTGCATTTTGCCCGGTTCAACTCTCCCACTGTCAACGGACCATCTGTTGGCTCATCACCAACCAACCGTGCAAGCCGTTCACTGTGAACGCCTTTCAACTTCGAAAATCTGGCTCTGACATGCCGTCTGACATAAGCCATTACTCTCATCATTCTCTTCCAAGTCGAAAAGCGGGTCGTGTCGAACATTGGTCTCGCCTTAGGTTCCTGGATAATTGCGAGCACTGGTTGAGGAGAATTCAGCTCATTTGCCTCATTGACAACTGCTTCGGGTGTTTCCGTTGGATCAAATGGACATCTTTTTTCAACTAATTCTATCGTCAACCATTCTGGACCTGACCACCACATACTGTACCTTCCGCCATCATCCTTTGAGCTGGAACTCCCCTAGTGGCCCAGTCGGCGGGATTCTCTTCCAGGCCTTCCTATCCTCCTCTGAGATCTGAGTGTCCCAGCCGTAATCTCTAGTCCACATTTCCTGCACAAACAACTTCGCAGGCAATAGAAGAGGAGCCAACCATCCGAGCGGATCGAATACAGAGGCCAGTTTGCTTAGAATGCTTCGCTTGGACATCTGTTCCGTCGAAATGAACGATCTGGTTCCGAGAAAAAACTGGTCCTTCTTAGAGCACCACGGTGCACCCAGAATTTTCTGCATTCCAGTTCGCCCTCTATCTTCAGGTGGTAGCGATTCAACGAAGGAGATATCATCCGAAACGAATTCCCGCAAATTCATTCCGATCAATGCGAATATTCTCTTCGACTCATTGTAAACGTCCAACTTGTTTGTGTTCGAATTGCATTCAAACATAACGTTGTCAACATAGACATTTTCTTCCAGCTGATCAAGAACGAAATCCGACTCGCCACTTGCTCTTCCCTTTTCCATGCTTCTCGTGCGCCCGACGTGGTAACGAATAGATGCCTCGAGTAGGTATGGGCTTTGGGAAATGCCAAAGGGTGCCACTTTGAACCTTAAGTGCACCACATTCCCGTCGTTCATGGGTTTGCGAGCATTTTTTAGCCACAGAAATCTCATCATGTCGCGCTGTTCAGGAGCGATAACCACTTGTAGAAAGGCGGCTTCTACATCACTCAGAATAATGCTCGGAGAACATCTCGCACGGAGGAGTAGTCCTGGTATTCTTTCCAAACGCACGTGACTCTCTCTCATTCAGTCATTCAAGGAAAGTTTTCCTCTTTCCTTAGCGGATGCGTCAAATACGATCCTGATCGGTTTCTCTGGCTTATCTATTCGGAAGACCGGGTGATGAGGCAGGTAACACATCCGTCTTTCATCTTTCGGAGGTTCAACAATCTCCACATGGTCTTTCACATTGTGTTTCTTGATGATTTCGTCGTAAGTCTGAAGCATGTTTTTGGCTCGTAGGCTCGATATCACATTACGCATCCTGGCGTGTGAACATTTCAAATTGGTCGAAAACTTCCCCAGAGCATCTTCCCTCACGCAATATCGAGTGTGGACTCTTCCATTTTCCACTCGCACATTGTCACGGAAATAATCGTCCACTACTGACGTTTCCTTTGAAAGCTGCTCTGAGTCATCCTTGACACAATTCTCCAGTGATAAAAACGTTTCAAGAGATTCGTTGATTTCTCTCATCGCACTTTTTCTATCTGCCACATATGCCACTGTTGACCTGTTGCTGTCATACGCTTCACCTCCGCTGGCTATCCATCCAAGAAGCGACGGTAGAAGAATGTTTCCACTGGGCAATTTGATTCTCTTCTTTTTTACCATAGTCACAGTCAAATAGTCTCTGTTCCCCAACAGCAGACGTGGCTGCACTTTAATGGTTTTCTCGCATTCGTCCGCCAATATTAGATTTTTCCTTCTGATCATTTCTAGATCAGATTGAGACAGAGGTGGGTATTCCAATGTGCCCACTATTGGTTCTGCATAGCCCAACGCTCGGATAACCAATTCCTGTCCTGTGATACTCTGGAGCGGCACTTCGTACAATGGATAGACTTTCGGACCATCTGTCCTGTCTCCTAATCCACATACCGTTGATTCCACATCATATAACTTCTGCAAGGAAAGCTCTTCCGCAAGTTCTTTAGACACCAAGCTGACACTAGCTCCCGTATCTAACAAGAATGCTACTCTTCGCTTGCAGTCCGGGGTAGATCCATGTACCGTTACTTGACCAGTTTGGAGCCTTGGAGAGTGTACTTGAGATGCATGCCCTTGAATGTGATTGCTTGCGATAACATTTTGACGACCATGTTCTCTCTGTCTTGGAGGGTTACCTTCCTTTCTTCTACTTTCATTTCGATTCTGCGGAGGGGCTCGTGCTGTATTTTTTTGAAACTGCATCATGGATGCTAACTGCATGCATGTATATATCGTGAGCCTTATCGCAGATGGGACACCTCACTTCACAATTATGAACAGTGCTTGCAGGTTTTAGGCAAGCCAGACACAGTCCACGTTGCTTGAGGAATGCGATCCTGTCCACAATCAACTTGATTGAGTAGCAATCATATGACAATTTGTGTTTGCCGCAATAGATGCACTTTCTGTTGTCACCGTCTCTCATTTCAGTGTTCTGTGTGTTGTCCCTTGCACGACTCTCTGTTTGACTTTCTCTCACAGCACTAACAACCTGTTTGTTACTAGCTCCAATACCTTTCCTGCCAACATTTCCATTCAGGGATGCTACAAATAGCTCTTCTCTCACGATGTCCTCCGCCTTATCCAGCAGCATCTTCACTGTCGCCTTCTTCGTGTGGTATTCGAACCTCTGAAGTACGTCCTTCAACTGTGGAGGAAACTTACGCACTATTATCTCTTGCAGAATCACATCTCCTTGCACGCTCTCGCGCAACCTTTCGATTCTGGCTACCAGTGCCTTCAACGTCAGTACCATACTCAGTTGACTTGACCATGACCAATCACTTGCCGTCAAGGATTCGATCTGGGAGGCCAGTGCCCTTTCATCACTTTCTTTAGCTCCAAAACTTTCTTTCAGAAGATTCATCGCGCCCGCATAGCCGTTAGCTGTCACGGGAAACTGTGTTATTGCGACTCTCGCGACGCCTTGCACACACGCAAGTAAATAACTCATCTTCTCTGAATCTGAAATGTCCGATCGAGCATGTACCATGTCATCAAATCGATCATACCACTCCGAAAATTCTAGGCAATCACCCGAAAAATTCGGCAATGGAAGAGATGGAAGCTTAGGTAATCTGGTATTTGACCCTAACTCTGGTCTATTCTCACCATTACCAAGCCTTCTCTCTACTCTTTCAGTTTCACCCGCCGCAACACTCACGTTTCTCAACTGCTCGACCATCACTGAATTGACTTCTCTATTGCTCGCTGGCATGGTCTCTAATTCCTCAAGAAGAACTCCCAATTCAACCGAAACAATTTCAGATTTTCTTTTGGCGGCTGCTATGTGACGATTTTGGTCTACTCTCAACCATTTTTCAAATTCGTTCTTGTGCCTTTCTCGCAGAGCAACGTCCTTCACATTACCTATGGCCTTACTCAATTCACCATTAGCGTTCACATAATGCTTCAAATCGACATTGATTCTTTTCACCAAAGCCTTTGCCTTCCTAAGCCTTTCCTGTCTGTCAGAATCATCCCACTTTGACCAATCAAGTACTTTTTCACTTTCAATAAAGTTGCCAGCCAAATTGTAAAACTGGTTTTCTAAAACACCAAGTTCTGAAAGATGTTCTCCAACAAGGCTCTCTCCGCTAACCTCTACTCCAAAACTCTCACTATCAACTTTCTCCATCCTATGGCCGATGCACCATGTAGTTGCCAATGCAACCTTCAGATAATAATTTCAGTTTCCAACTGAATTCTATTTGATTCACTCAAATTTTGCTCGCCTGCCACTTTCTTTCCACATTTATTTATTCGAACAAACAATCAACAATTGTTCCTTGATTCGGCAACACAGCCGAGAAGTGATAGAGAGAGATGGAGCTGGGGAGGTAGGGTAGAGGGATACCTCAAACTTGGGTAATTAAACCCTGTTTGGTTTAAACAAATATATAATAAACAAATCTAATAAACATAAAATAACTAAGAATGAGAGCTAGTCTCATAAATTTAGATAGAAAGTGAAATAAATTAGGTACGGTATGATGCAATCCGTACGAGACCCATTCAAATATGGGAAGGGTAGTCGTATTCGACTACATATTCGACCTCTCTGATTAAGAGTAGAGAGTGTGATACTTCTCTCTGACTATGAGTAGAGAGTGTGATACCCCTCTCTGACTATGAGTAGAGAGTGTGATACCCCTCTCTGACTAAGAGTAGAGAGTGTGATACCCCTCTCTGACTATGAGTAGAGAGTGTGATACCCCTCTCTGACTAAGAGTAGAGAGTGTGATACCCCTCTCTGACTATGAGTAGAGAGTGTGATACCCCTCTCTGACTATGAGTAGAGAGTGTGATACTTCTCTCTGACTATGAGTAGAGAGTGTGATACCCCTCTCTGACTAAGAGTAGAGAGTGTGATACCCCTCTCTGACTATGAGTAGAGAGTGTGATACCCCTCTCTGACTAAGAGTAGAGAGTGTGATACCCCTCTCTGACTATGAGTAGAGAGTGTGATACCCCTCTCTGACTAAGAGTAGAGAGTGTGATACCCTTCTCTGACTAAGAGTAGAGAATGTGATACCCCTCTCTGACTATGAGTAAAGAGTGTGATACCCCTCTCTGACTATGAGTAGAGAGTGTGATACCCCTCTCTGACTATGAGTAGAGAGTGTGATACCCTCTCTGACTAAGAGTAGAGAGTGTGATACCCCTCTCTGACTATGAGTAGAGAGTGTGATACCCCTCTCTGACTAAGAGTAGAGAATGTGATACCCCTCTCTGACTAAGAGTAGAGAGTGTGATACCCCTCTCTGACTATGAGTAGAGAATGTGATACCCCTCTCTGACTAAGAGTAGAGAGTGTGATACCCCTCTCTGACTATGAGTAGAGAGTGTAACATCCCTCTCTGACTATGAGTAGAGAGTGTGATACCCCTCCCTATACTTTTACCCTGGACTATATTTTAAACTGGTATAGAGAAAAATTTGAACGCATTTGGACAGAATTTTTTCGGTGAAATTGGAAATTTTTTATCAAAGAGCAGGTGCGGTGCGGTGGTGCATATGAGCAAAAATAGAAAAAAATCTTCTGAAATCTTCTTGAAATCGCTTACACTTTAACAGATGGCTACTTCAACTATGGCGTCGTCGGGAGAGAGTCCCCGCAGGAAGAAGGACGAAGTCCACTCCACAGCAACGGGCCTACCATACTCAACACGAATGCTAATAAGGTTCCCCACTTTAGTATTTACAATTAGAGAGACTCGCAGTTTCGATCCCCGTAGGCGCAAAAACATATAAAATTCCACTTTTCATTCAATTAGAAAACTAATAAGCGGAGTCCGAATTCAAATTCACCTTTTTTTCTCGAAATAAGACCTAGATATTGAGATGAGCTTACAAAAGAACATATTGTACTCTCTAGGCACTCACTGATGAGCCCCCACCCAAAGATAGCACCAAAGTATGTCTAAGCCGGGACGAAACATACTTCTGTGAATTAGCGTAACCGTGCTTTAACTGTTTTCTTCCAATCTTTTGAAAAATATGAAAAAATAATTATCTGACTAATCCAGTTTTTTTTAGTTTGAAAACGCTTATCAAGCGCTTGACATGCATTATCGAATGTATCTGTCCCTTCAACAGCTTAGTTTTCACTCGAGTTTTTCTGGTTAGAGTGATGCGGCTGAGTTTTATGTTTTTCGGGACACCAACTTTGCCAAACAATGATTTAACCAGATTCTCAGTTTTTTTTCTTCGTGGAAATGGAGGTAGTTGAACTGTTCAATTTTGTACAGACTGTCATGTTTGCAGAAAAAGTTCACGCTGCAGAGATATAACAGGAAAAAAGCAAAGCATCCCTGGTTCGGATTTAATGAGCCGGAAAAAGAAAAGGGTGACATGCAGAGAACTGGGCGAATTCTGAAGGTTCCAATCTTGAAGGTTACTCTTAGTAGCCATAGCAACTCTTGATTTTCAAGAGATTGATAGCTTCATCTTCAAAGAATATTCCGTACAGAAAGATCGCTAATATACTTTTGATTTTTGAACTGCATCTGTGAAACAAGCGACTGTGGAGAACATATGTAGAAGGATAGAAACATGTTATACATATGAGTGAGTCATAGTAATTCTGTCTGTTTGATTACTTTCCTTTACTAAAAGAACGTTGTCACAAATTATGAAGACATTTTCGATTGAGAATTTAGATGAACGACAAAGAAACACAAAGAAACAGCAATAGAAGCATAATTTTCATTTTGAATGACAATATTGAATTTTCTGCTTTCTCCGCTGAAACTTTTTTCGAGCTATCTCTCCAAAACTAATATTCAGTACAATTTACATCCGGAATAACAAAAGCTTTATTGAGATCTATACGCGATACCTGTTTGTTGAATATGGAATTCAGAGCTGTTAGTTAGAAGTATTGAATATTTTTTGGGTCAGAAAAGATAAAACGAAGCTCCTCTTATATAAATTCCACAATTTGTATTTCATCTACATACCTTCCATTTTTCATTTTTCTTCTAATTCCAAAACGAGAAAATCAAATATCAATCGGTATTTCAGAATAAACATTTTAAGATTTAAAAAAATGCTAACTCAAACACAAAGCTATTTTGATATTTTCCCAACAATTTTAAGATTGGAAATTAGAAGTCCGCATTGAAGGTTGGAGGCGAAGAAGCTGAGATCGAGCTGCAAGCTCAGTCTCTCGACACAACAACTGCAGTCAACGACAAGGAGGAGACTAGCCTCGTTCTACTCGATAGCGTCCACAGCAAACCCTTGGTTAATTCTTATATATTAATTCATACATGAACATTCTATTTATACATTTATTAGTTAATGTTCACTCCAACAAAACGACTCGATGTGAAAGAATCGCCAACAAAAACACCAGAGGAATAGTTTTATAAAAAAAGATAATCATCTGTGAGAAATTATCTGAAGTCTTCTTCTTACTGTATTTTGAAGTCAAGAGTTGATAGTACTCTATGAGCTTCAAAAGAAATCAATATTTTTTGCTTAAAGTCAATGAAAAAGAGGGTCATGAAGGTAGCTTTTCCGGGTAATGGTGATTTTATATGTAGGATGTTGAAATTGTATATACGATAACCAATCCTTCATAAAAGCCGTACAACTTCGTCAATCCTACGAAATGAAAGAATTAGAAAGAAACAAAACCTCGATTTCTTCGAAATTCCCCCCCCCCAAAATAATAATTGTTTTTGTTTTAATATGTTACTCTACGTTTTTGGTCTTACTCAAACTACATTTGAAAAACGACTGATGGTAGATTACCGTGAAGTTGTATGTATGATCTATGATGCTTCATGCCTCTGTCATTGATTAAAAATCGATTGATATTTTTTCCCTCGCTTAGTTCTCATAGAGGAAGGTGACCCATTAAAAGCTCTCTAAGCCAATCGATATCCCGCTGTTATGCCCACTCCAAAGCGCACAGTCAAGAAAACAGCCGGATGTTTCGACTGCCTGAAGAAAAATGAAGAAATGAGAAGTCTGGCTGAAAAGATGGGAAAACTGGAGGCCGCCGTGGAAAAATTCGAAAGGATGAGCATTCCGGTCGTCCAAGGTGAGTCTCAGCAGAAGAATGCAGATGTGACTAATTTAATGAACAGAATGACCAAGTTGGAGGAAAGCCTCGAGAGAATTGAGAAGACTTTAGCTCAGTTAATGTCTTCCACTCAATCGATCGCAACTGCCCATCCTCATAAACGTCAATCCCTTCTTTCTCAAAATCTACCTCCCCAAATGCTAGCGTATGAAGCGGCTAGGAAAGCTCTAACAGATGACCGCGTCATACTGAAGGAAAAAGCGGAGAATTTGGTCGTCGTCGGCCTTCCAGAAGAAGAAACCGAGGCGGCCACGAATGCAGCGGACCGGCAGTTCTTGCGTTCACTCTCCCAAGAACTCGGATTTCCCGAAATCTCTACCGCTCAATTCATGCGCCTAGGGAGAATTGAGAATCGACGCCGAATCTTGAAGATTTTCCTAGGCTCAGAAGATCTTCGTTTTGAGACTCTAAAGCTCATCCGAAGACGACGTCCAAGCTGCCTTGCTTCCTTCCCTCACGCGTACATACGCGAAGATCTAACCAGAGAAGGCTTGCAACTTGAGAAGGAGGTCAAGTTGTTGGCTCGAAATTTGAATCAAGAAGAGAGAAAATGGAGAGTTGTGGGTACCACACTTGTTCCAATCCGTCACGCCCATCCCTTCCATGCCCAGTCCCCCCACCAAAACGATCATACATCCGCAACGAATTCTTCGCCTTCGCCATCGAATCCTCGGAACTCCTCTCAGCCGCAAAGATTCTCAGAGGTCAGCAGCAGAAACATCACCTCAAGACGCTAGCTATATGATGGTCCGCCCGTTTCTTCACCGTCACCGCCCGACATTCAGCTAAGCTTAGCATATTTTAACATGCGTTCTCTCTATAATAAATTAGTCCCATTTCGTCTTTATCTAGAAAAAGAACAACCTGATATAGTTGCTGTCACTGAGACTTGGCTGAGTTCGCGTATAGCTGATTCAGAGATAATTGGTCCTCTTCCTTACGTAATAATCCGAGCTGATCGTAATTCTCGTGGCGGAGGAGTTGCCCTTGTATTGAGAGATCACTTAACGTTCTTGAAGCCTAGTTCTTTATGCTCTCCTTCGGAAATTGTTTATATAGACTTACTTTCTACCACTGGTTACATACGTCTGGTTGTTTGCTATCGTCCCCCGTCCTACACCAATGAAGAGACCAGACTTTTTTGTGATTCTTTATCCGATATTCTTTCTTCCACTTCCTATCCTGTAGTTGTGACTGGTGATTTCAATTGTGACACTCTCTCTCCTCCTTGTTCTTCATCCGATCGATTGTTAGTAGACATGATTACTCTCTTTGATTTGACCCAATTCTGCCGTGAACCAACACGTCTTAATCGTTGCATTGATTGGCTACTAACTTCTCTGCCCTCGCTATTGTCTAATTGTAGAATTGTTCCCTCCTTTCCCTCCTCTGATCATTTAGGGATCGCTTGCTGCCTTTCAATTGTGACCGACTCGCTTTTAGCCGAACCAGTTATCGACTATTCAAGAACTGACTACGATGAACTTAATAAATACTTCAATTCAGTTAACTGGGAAGCCGAATTTGATAACTTCCTCTCGATTGACGATCTGTACGGCCGTTTCCTCGCCGTTATTGAATACGCTATTTCTGAATTCGTTCCAATTCGTAGACCTCGAACCCTCACGGCCACTTATCCTCGCCATATTCAGAGAATAATTAAATATCGTAACTCTCTGTTTCACAATATTGACGATTCTAATACCCGTTCTCTTTACGAGAAAGCTAGTAAAGATCTACTGAAGCAGATAATGAAATGGACTAGGCATTGTGAGAAGAAGAAATTGTCTCGCTCTCGGGACTTGTTCCGACATATCTCATCCCTCACTCGGCCTAAACCTGTGCCTCCTCGATATCTATTGAATACTACAGGGGACATAGTATTGAAAAATAAACTTAAATGTTCTCTGCTTTCTACCGAATTCGCTTCTCATTATACTACGGATGATAACCAACGTATCGCATTGCAAACTGAAGCGGCCCCTACTATGAGCCCCTTTCCTATTTTTCTCCCCTCTTCTGTTCTTAAAAGCCTCTCGAAGCTTAAACCAACGGGTAGCAAAGGTTCAGATGGTATCCCTCAGATTGTCCTCAAGAAATGTGCTAAGTCTCTTGCACTTCCTCTTTCCCATATTTTCAACTATTGTATTATCTGTGGTCAAATACCGTCTTACTGGAAACATTCTCTGGTGACCCCTATTCTGAAACCAGGCAAGGAACCTCACTTGGTGTCCTCCTATCGTCCGATTTCCATCCTTTCTCCCTGTTCTAAAACGATGGAGCGACTTGTTAGAGCTTTCATAATCAATCATCTATCCGAGCACTCTATTATACCTATCAATCAACATGGGTTTAGGCGTGGAGCGTCCACAGTAACCAATTTATTAATATGTGAAGATGACTGGACCTCTTCGTTAGCCAAAGGTCTTTCGACGGATGTCATCTACCTTGACTTCTCTCGTGCATTTGACACCATTAGTATAAGTAAGCTTTTGTCTAAATGCACACATTATGGAATTACTGACCCACTCCTTTCTTGGCTTGAGTCTTTTTTAACTAATAGATCTTTCTCTGTGCGTATGGGTGATGTCACTTCTGATCCAATGAATGCCACATCGGGTGTGCCCCAAGGGTCTGTCCTGGGGCCACTTCTTTTAACTCTGTATATATCCGATATAAATGAGGTACTAGAGAACTTTCCTAATATTCGTTATCAAGCATACGCAGACGATCTCAAGATTTATGTTTCTTATGATAAGAACTCATACGGCGAACGAACTCGAGAGCTGCAATCAGCATTAGATTCCGTATTCGATTGGTGTTTAGTTAACCAACTATCTCTTTCTCCATCCAAGTCTCTCCATATTCACATTGGAGGTCGATCTTTATATTCCTCATACAGTATAAATAATGTTTCCATTTCATGTGTATCTCAGATACGTGACCTGGGCATACAAATAGTTTCTTCTTTGCGTAGGAAAGAGGCTGTAGCAGACCGAGTTAAAAAGGCATCCAAAGCAATGTATGCTATGCTCCGTGCGGTAACTGTTAATGATCCTGGTATACTGGTCAAGTGCTTTAAAACTTACGTAATGCCGCACTTGGACTATGCTTCGAATATATGGAATCCATACTATGGAAGAGATTGTGATGATATAGAGAAAGTTTTAAGGAAATTCACTCGCATAGTTTATCATCGATGTTTCGCAAATGAAGTTAATACGAGGTCTCTTCCTTCTTACCCCAATCGACTTGCCCGCCTTGGATTCGTTTTTCTCTCCAAGAGGAGGATATTTTCTGACTTAGTTATGGGTTTCAAGATCTTCCATGGACTGTCGATAATAGATAAAAAACGATTTTTCAAAGAGACTATTCCAACGCGAACTAATATAAATGGCTTATTAGTTCAGGGTAGCAAGAATACAGCTAGAAACAACTCTTTTGGAATGCGAATATCCCGCCTTTTCAGCAAACTACCTCGAAACTTGATTAATAGTATGAACCTGAAATATTTTAAATCCCAATTAAAAAGTGGTGTTCTATCTACTCTTCTCTCGTCATGAATTCAGAACTAAATTTTTTTTTTGTCGTTCAAATTGTTCTACTTATATAGTTTTGTTTGTTTGTTTGTTTGTTTTTCCCCCGTTCAATTCGCTATATTAAAGTCAATTTGATGTATTGCTTTTGTTATCGTATTTGACAATTGTTTAGCTGATCTATTCATTCCTCATTTTCAATTGTAATCAAATTTGTGCGTTATTGCATCGAAAGATGTAGATAAAATATATATATATATATATTAATAATTAATTTAACAGAGCTTCGAGAAATTGTTTGCTCGTAGCTTTTTAAAAAATCAACGCACTGTTGCGAATAAGAACACACCGAAAAATCGGAAATTCTAGGTTTGCGGAAAACGGAGTTTGACAGTTGACTTCAACGAGATCGGATGGGGAGACTGGGTGATTTCGCCCCATTCGTTCGAAGCCGACTTCTGCGAGGGCCAGTGCTCTTTCCCACTGCCAAAGGTTTTTAGTGATATTATCCTTTTAATTTTAAGTTTTGATTAATTAAAGGTTTAGACTTTCATTATTTCGTACTCTGGCTAGAGTTAGCGCTAGCATGGAACGTTATTCACTCAAACAATTGAACATTTAATTCAAACAAACATCCATAGAGCGGATAAACAGTGAAGCAAAAGCATCCGTTCTTTGCGAGTTTTATAATAGTTTTGATGCAGAATAAGAAAATTCACATTTCCTCAACAACTTTATGTGAATTATTGACTGGTTCCGACAGCTCAGTGCTTCTTCGACAAAAAAATAAACGAATAAAAGTAGTGGGGTAGGAACTTTTTTCAGAAAATGCCGGTAATAAGTCAATGCAAAACTATTCAGTTTGAACGATAATCGTATGAATCCTAGATGGTTGTCTTATCTATAATTTAGATCGTCCAGTTTCCTGTTTTTTTCTCTCGATCATGCATATTTCCCCAACGTTCATTCCAAATGAATATTGTGTCTCAATGCGAACTTTAGTTCTCAATTGAAACTCCCATATTGTACCTTAAGTCTCAAAAATTGTTCCTAGTTGGATAGTTGTTGTATGGGCCTTAAAATATGCATTATCATGTGTGCGTGTGTAGCTCAGTGGGTAAGAGCGCCCGGAATGCAAAAGGTCACGAGTTCGGTTCCGGTCACACGACACGATTTTTGCACAAGTTTCTACGAACAATCCGCTCATCTGCTCGAAATAAAAGTCCGTTGCTTGAGATCACCGAGGAGTGGGAAATACTCTTATTCACATAGTTATTTGCCACAGGGAGCGCGAGCCTCGAACCACGCTCTTATGCAGTCTGTGCTCTCCTCAGCCGCCTCTTCGGGAGTGCCGGCGGTGTGCTGCGCGCCCGATCGAATGGATTCGCTCACCCTTCTCTACTTTGATCAGCGACGCAATGTCGTTC
Source organism: Allodiplogaster pararmata (assembly GCA_964056735.1). Lineage (NCBI taxonomy): Eukaryota > Metazoa > Nematoda > Chromadorea > Rhabditida > Diplogasteridae > Allodiplogaster > Allodiplogaster pararmata. The sequence continues at coordinate 42,361,206 of OZ057405.1, forward strand.
TCAAAAACTTTCCTCGAATGATTGTTTCCTCGTGTGGATGTCTCTAGTCGAAGCACTTTTCTTTTTCGGAGTCGGGAAAGTTTTTTCTTAGTTTTGCCGAGGCTGTGAGTTCTCGTCTGAAACTTTTTCATTACTTCAGAAGATGAAAAAATTACTTAGAAAATTCTGCAATTTATTTAATTTCAAAGTTCGAACAATCTGGTGTTTCATTCATTGTATGAGTATCATGTAAAGTAGTCGAAACGATTGATTTTGTAAACGAAAACCTTCAACTTTTCATTTAAGAAAACAATATGTACATATATGCTGGTAGAAGGCATAATTTTTCGATTTGCTTTTTTCAAAAACAACTATAGAAGATCGCATAAACTTCTTGTCTATTACATATCCCCATCATTTCTTCATTGATGAAATCATCGAATCAGTTTCAACAACCACTGAAATTTGTTGCGATATGCCAACTCAAACGGCGTCTTATGGATTAAAAGACTTCACCGATGATCTTATTATACTGAGAATTAAGACGTGGCAGATTTCTGCAGCAACCTCTTTCCATTCATATTCACTCAACTGTTTTGTTTTCTTTTTTCTAGTTAACGGGAAAATGTTTCAACTATTAAACTAGTATTATATAACACATGTGATCATTGTGTTATAAAAAAAATTTAATAAATAATAATCTTTATCGCACAGTGTGAAAAACGTAACTCATTACAATATGTGGAATCGCAGTTATGATCGATTATAACACGAGCGTTTCACTTAGGTAAGGAAGTTAACAATTGATGAAACATTAGGAGAGGTTCTCTGAGAGATCAAGTTTTTCTATTTCCCTAGACCTGTTGTGTAAAACTGCTTTCACAGACATATGTACATTGTTAACTTCTGCATGAGAAACTTTACCTGAGCAGTCAATTCTTATAGTGACATTGATTTTCATTAAGTTTGTTTTGAATGTTTTTGAAAATCGAATACACTGATTCCAACCTCTGCCGCAGCTTTGATCTCTGAAAGAAAAGATCATCGGTGAGATATATTCTTTATTGTTCTTATATATGACAACTGAATGAAACGGGTAAACGAGAATTATAAAATTAAAGAAAGAAATTTACATCGAGAATCATGAGTGAGAAGCAACAGAGGCTTGTTTCAAAGATAAAAATAAGATATTGATCACATAATCACATAGTAATCACATAGGTAAAACAAGAGCTAGAGAGATTAATTATCGTACTACATAAAAAAATGATCAATGACATAAGGATTGTTTAAAAAAATGTTCTAGCATGATATAGACTGACGGAAATAAATTTTTCCGGTAGGTTGTTCCATGGAGAGATTACTCTATTAAACCGCTTTGACAGTTAACGACATCTCCGAAGACGGGTCGCTTTCATCTGGTCCGTCAATGCGTGAGTCTTCTGCAGCTTGATGAGGCGAATCACATGCGGGATTTGACGATCGTAGTCTAATGTTCAATTGGTGACCATGCCGTGTATTTTGCTGGTGTGGTTTAAGTATACAAATGAGAAGAGTCAATGGATAAGTTTGAATGAAGGCTCTTATGGAGAAAACATATGTATATCTCTTATAGTGCGACGGAGTTCAAATGCTTCAGTACCAAGAAAATTCAATCTTGCGAAGTAAAAAGCATTGCCGAGGCCACATCTATAGAAAACTCTTCTAGTTTAATTACGCTGCACATATTCAACATCATTGACTTGTTTGGAGACAGGGGACCGAATTTCAGTACCATATTCGAGTATTGGACGAACATAAACATTGAAAGACTGCATGGAGAAAGTGAGACTTAGATTTGAATGCTCTGAGGTTTAGCTGAGGAAGATGCTTTTTTGCAAATAACCTCTATATGAAGTTTATAGCTCATATTACCATCATTCGTTATACCTAAATCTTTAACTATTGATTTCATCATTAAGCTCAACAGGTTGTTTACCCAGGTGCAAAATAGTACACATAGTAAATGACATTCGTCTCCCTCCGTAAGCGGTTGCTCCCCGCACCGTTTCTTCCCTCGTCTGTGAGAGTCCTTTCCCGAGAAGATTTGGCGCTCCGGGATCGTAGCGCCATGATGAGCGACAGAAGAGGAAGATTAGCACTTCGATCGCTACTGCTTGCCTCGCTCAACCTCCGCTCAACGCTCAGATCCCATAATCGATGATTTTATACTCCCGATGTGGCTTGTTGATCTTGATAAAGCGTTTAAAATGAAAAAAAGTAAAAGTAAAGGACAGAGTCAAGTTACATTCTATACACCAGTCTCTAATGTTGTTTATGACTAACTGCAAGTCACTGTAACATAATGGGACTTCTGCAAACAACTTAAGATCGTCGGCAAAAATGATATATCGAATCGTCGTAGGAATAACTTTAGTAATGTCGTCAATGAACATCAGAAACAATAAAGGGCCAATAGAGGAGCCTTGAGGAACTCCACTGGATACTACTGCGAGGTGATAATGAACGCCATCAAGAGATACAGATTATTTACGCTTGTCTAAAAAGCAAGATATCAATTTAACAATGTACTCGCTGGTACCTAAACATTTAAGCTTATATGTCAGAAATCTATGATCAACAAAATCGAAAGCTTTGGAAATATCGAGAAATATTACGTCGACAGGAGATTACACGATTTTCTGTTTCCGTTACTTTGTTACACGATATTAAGTTCCGAGACATTTTTTTTTCGAAGACAATTGTTTTCCGACAGTGTGTTGAAAAATCATTTTGAAAAGAACCGCAGAAATGTATAAGTTAAGGAAATTTTAGTAAGGGGCTGAAGTTCTTGGCTAGAATGTGACGACGTAATGCTGTGGGAGGGGGGGACAATTTGAATAGGTCCGATTATGTTCTTTAATCCTTAATTGTGTAAATTGAGGGGATTGATGATAGAAGTTGAACATGTTACTTCAAGACCCCACATTTCTGCCCTTCACTTTTAATCTCCCCCTTTTTTGATTTGTTTTACTTTATAAGGGGGCTTTTGTGTGACGAGGGTGCTAAAAAAGATTGGTAGGAAGGAGCGGGAAAATAATTTTTTTCGATGATTTCATTTCATACCAGCAAAAATGAAAAAAAATATTCAATTCAATTTCATTGAAAAAATAGAAAAAAGTTTCTAAACAAATATGTTTAGAATTTTACTATTAAAAAAACTCAACTGAAACTCAAATAATGTCAATAAACGAATTTGATTAAGGTTTTTTTGAAATTTCATTCACTCAACCACAAAAAATTCAAGTTCTTCATCTTCGGAAGCATTAATTTGAATCAAATTGTCTTGAAACAAAAAAACGGTATTTCAGCAGAGCTGCATTCTCTAATAATTTCGGCTTTTATACATTTCATATGAGTAACATTCTTGATGGAACTATCGCACAGAAAAAAGCTAGTCCGCCGGGCGGGATCGAATCCAGACCATCTCGACTCAAACCGGGAGCGCGTATGTATTACCATTACACTTTTTTTCATTTCATTTCATTTCTTTATTCCAAGCACATGAGATATCATGAAAACACAAACAAAAACAAAGTTAAATGCATGGACTTTCTTCTAAGTGGCGGTGTTTAGGGGTTGCGGTATAGATGAAAAAAAAGGGGGGAGGGTGATATACTTAAAATCGACAATTATATTAGTTTTCTCTTTTTTTCTCTGTGCGATAGTTCAATCATTTGTCATCTTAACCAGGCGTCGCTGCCTTCAAACTGTGTAACTTAGAATTTGAAGTAATATTATTCGTTTTTATTTTCTATATAACATTCGTCTTTTTTGATTCAAATATTATATCTCAGAAGTTTCAAGAGCCTTTTTCTTAATCTTTCCTTTCTCTGAAATCTAGCACGTCCGTCGGTTTCTCGTTCAGTCCGGTGCTCACATGGTTCTTGGATCATGTGCGTCTTCACCAGCTCCCTCAGTTGGCAAATCTCGGCGTATGATGGCTGACCAACTTGTGGGAGTAAGGTCTCTCGGCCGGAATGTAGCCATATATTAGCTCAATGGTATATGTATTAAGGATTCTTGAAAGTGAGAAGATTGTGAGCACGCGGCATACTTTAATTTTGAATTTTATGGTTGATGGCATCATCTCACCGAAGAGGTTTTTTATTCGGTGACCTTTTTCATGAGATTATGCAGTTTCGCGTGAAAAACTTAGGCAACAGGCAATTTATGTCAGACCTGTTCTTGAATACGCTAGTGAGTTATGGAATCCCTCATCCCCCGGCTTAGTAAAATGTATTGAAAAAGTTCAGCGGTCGTTTACAAGAAGAATCCTAGCAAGATCTGGCCATTCCAGACTTCCCTATTCACAAAGAATCTCCATGTTAGGCCTAGAAACTCTTGAATATCGTCGTGCTATATCTGACCTTTTATTTATTCATAAATGTGTCCACAAAAAATGTGAACTTGAAACTATGAACTTGTTTCAATTGTCTGCAGTACAGAGATTTTCTCGCCATTCTCATGAGCTCAGGCTAAAAACACCTCATAATATTAGCAAATGTTCTATTTCTACATGTGTTTCTCGCCAGCTATCAGTATGGAATTCATTACCTTTTGAGATCGTCAGTACACCTAATACTGCTAGTTTCAAAAACAATTATTATCTCTGCCTACTGAAAAGATATGTATTACCTAAAACTTTCGTTCATGACTAATATAATTGTCGATTTTAAAATATCACCCTCCCCCCTTTTTCATCTATACCGCAACCCCTAAACACCGCCACTTAGAAGAAAGTCCATGCATTTAACTTTGTTTTTGTTTGTGTTTTTCATGATATCTCATGTGCTTGGAATAAAGAAATGAAATGAAACTAGAACTGGTCCTTCATCAAAGTTCTGGTTATAAATAAAATTTGAATCTCTGTCCGAATTGAATTACTTCTGAAAGTTACAAATAGGCTTGGACGAATCAAACTTCTCGCAATAGCCATAGAGTCGTAATCGTTCTGGTCACAGAAGCCATGGCTTCCAAGTTAGCGAGAGCAAGCCAAATCACTTTTTTCATTCAAGCTTTGCTCCAAGTACCGGTTATATGTACATGTGTTTCGTAATACGTCGTGCTACATACTCTGTATGTTTCCGACGGATCATGGTGAATTTGTCCTGTTGGATTCAAGATTTAAAAACAATTTAATGTTACTTTACCAATTTTCCTTAACCATGGAGCCTGTGCGACCTCATCAAACTCATGTGTTTTTTGATGAAACGTGTGTATTCTCGAAGCGAGATCGTTTAACGTTTTTAAAAAAAGAGAAACAGGAATATTTTCTTCATGCTTGTCCTATTTTTTGCTCGAGGTGTCAGAGCGTTCCTCGCAGCTACGAACAAAATATTCCCGTCGACTTTCTCAAACCGTTATATCGTTCGGCAACCACTTTGCCCTTCTGCATAGCATCGTAATCAATCACTCCTTTATTGATAAAAATTACATTGCCGTTAGCTAGTAATGTTTTAAAAAGCTTGGGTGTACCCAGCCATGATTCCTCGTTGATCGCAATAAAGAGGTATTACATATTTCTATGCTTCTACATGGTGGTCGGTATATTTGATTACAAACTTTGGGTAGGTGTCGAGCGCGAGCTGAGTTGATCTGCCGATTTTAAACGACACCATTAACTTCGTTAACCTTTCATCTACCTATAACCGAAGTTTCGTTCTCGAATATTTGTTACTCCCGTGATGATGCGTTCTCATCCTAGTCGGGACGCAATATTTTCGCTGAGTACTGCTGGACAACCTCCTTCGGAGATCTCTCGTCGGCTGGGAGTCGCCCGTCAGACTGTGCATCAAACATTCAAACGAGGTACACTTACTGATCGTCCACGCTGTGGTCGTCCCACTTCCGCTGCCACCTCCCGTTTCGAAACGCCTGAACCGCAACAAAGGCTGGAGCATCAGAAAAATGGCTGCCCAACTGGATACGTCATACGGTACGAAGTGGAATGTTGTTCGAAAGAATCTTGATTTGAAGCCATACAAGTACCAGAAGCCTCATGGTTTCACTCCTAAGCAGCAGGAAGCTCCGCGCGATGAATGTCATGTCCTTCTTGCTCGCACCGCGACTGGAGAGCATCTAATCACCCTTTTTACCGATGAGAAGACGTTCACCGTTGAGAGAAGCTAGAACAAATAAAATGATAGAGTGCTTGCTCAAACTTCTGGAGAAGCGGATACTGCCGGCCGAACAGTCTCACTTGCTCACCATCCAAAATCTATCATGGTTTTCGCTGGCATCTGCTCCAAGGGTCGAACTCCCCTCTTTTTCGTCAGAAAAGAGGCCAAAATAAGTGTACATCTCGGAGTTCCTCGAACATCATGTGGAGTGTACATCTCGGAGATCCTCGAACATCATGTGGAGTGTAAATCTCGGAGATCCTCGATCTCCGAGATGCAAGTGTACATCTCGGAGATCCTCGAACATCATGTGGAGCTTTGGGCCCAGAGGCACTTGGGGAAATGGAACTGGACGTTCCAGGAGGAGAGCGCTCCTGCTCATACCAGCAAGACACAAGAGTGGATATCACAAAACTTCTTCTCTTTCATCGCTGCCAAAGAACGACCTACTAACAGTCCAGATTTGAATCCAATGTGCTACTCCATCTGGTTCATCCTGGAGAGTGAAGCTTGCGCTCGAAAAACGCACAACTCGTTGTCCGGCCTCAAGACTTCGCTTGAGTGAGCATGGGACCGAACTCCCCAGAAGGTTTTGCGGTCCGCGGTGTCTGCCTACCTCCATCGTCTGGAGGCTGTCATTCGCAAAAGAGAAGGTAATTTCGAGTGAAAGTTATAGAATATTATCATATGACAGATAATAAAATTCGTTGAGAAGAAAGTGGAATTCTGCTCGCATTAAAGGAAAATATTCAGTGAAATCCGTGTCATCAAATATAATGATCGCCCTGTAGAGGTATTATTTCTATGCTTCATCGTGTTATTTTTTACAATAATTCGTATTTTGAGTATCTTTTTTTATAGGTACGACAGCTTGTATTTTTTATGAAGTGAATTGCTCTTCTTATAATTCGCTCTATTAAGAAAGAAAGAATACATTTGAGTAAAGTTTTTTGTCTATTTCACAGATAAGACCTCAAAAAGTGCGGAGAATAACTGAATAAGCAACCGGGAACAACCTATCATATATGTACATAAGGACTGTTTCAGAAAACACAAGAAACATAAGAGCGTATGAGCCAAAACACGGATAGTCACATAAGTTACATAAATAAATATTCATCATGTAGCAGAAGCAAGAAAATCTTAAAGACGAAGTTCGAAAGAGTGAAGCCAAAACTGTATGAACCGAAAAGAAGAAGTTTAAACTCTAGACAGTAATGAAACGACTCGCAGGACTGGTTAGTGCAAAAGAGTATCCTCAGTCTTTCAGCTCTGCAGTCGCGGATTCAATTATACTGCTCTGTTGGCAAAGAAGCGGTAGTTTTTTTCTAATTTCGCTCCACAATCCCTGCATCCATTGCTTTTTTTCCCGCAACGGCCGAGATTCGAGTTGGCCTACGGCCCAGCTCATAGCTTTTGGCATGTTCTATCTCAGCAGTGAATGTTCATCAATAAGACGTATTTTAAGAGATTTATATGGAGTTCCACTAATAGTGCTTCATGTCTGTGACTCTGATCACACACTTATCACACGTAAGCCAATAAATTAGATGACGAATGAATTAGATCAGTCAATCGGAGTCAGAAGAAGAGAAAAAATGAAACCAATTCCTCATTTTCACAACTGTGGTAAAGATCTCGATAAGATTACGAAGAAAAAACTGCATTTTCCGCTACATAGATCAGCCGCACGTTCAATTTCTGTTTTGAGTATACATATGAGCGGTCGGATCAAGTTACTCAAAGGAAATAAAAGGTAAAACAAAAGAGTGTGAGCTTATTGTTTCGTTGACGAACTTACTTTAAAACCACTACGCAAACAAAAAATATTGCGAGAAAGCGTTGAGGTGTAGCATGAAGTCAGAGAATTACAGATTTTATATACCAGCCAATTTGTATTTCTATGTTAACTGGCTGTAATAGTTTCTGTTCAGGACATGTTCGTTAGTTTTCTATTAATAAAAAAATTTTCTCAACGTGACTGAAAAAGTGTCTATAGATAGATCGAGCGTGCGGCACTTTTGTGTTGTTGTTGCATACGTTGAGCCAGTAATTAGATGAACTAGGCTTCGACAGAGTCCCTCTCCGAAGAAGCTTTTCTTTTTCGACCGCTTTTCGTTTCTTGTTGTTTGCTGATAGAAAATGTTCCGTCCACGTCTGAAGAACTCAATGAATCCGATGCTAGTTGAGCTCGAACCTGTAAACTTTTCGTTGAAAGAAAAATTTTTTTTTGTCCACATTGAGTTTATTACATTACCGCTAATTTGAAAACTCCAGATATTTGCCAGTAAAATCTCCGCTCAGACAATGGACTTTCATTCAAAAAATACGCTTAAATAACTTTTTCGTTTCATCTAAACTTCAGAACTTCTCTCAAGCAACTGTCGTCTGTCGGCTTATACTTCGAAATAAAAGAGTTAAAAAGGAGAAAGAGAGAAAGCAGAAAAGAAGAGTCTTGGATGAAGATAGAGAGAAGAGAGAGGAATGTGGGAATGGACAAATTAACTAACATGAATTGCCATTTGCTTTGCAGTGCCTTTTCCATGCGAACGATTGAAATCTTTACGCGTTTTTTCCCTGGAAACAAGCTTTGAATTATGGAAATATTAGGATTGCTAATCGTAAAAATGTATTCTCATGAGAATACTTGGAAAGCTCATATTATAGTGTTTCAATGACTGTTTTAAATAAACATCTACATTTAAGTGGCTCTCTCATGCATAAATTCAGGCTGTTAATGATTGAAAATGAAAAAAAAGTAGAAAAGAAAAATTGACAGAGAAAGTGAACGATGCGGAAAAATAAAGATATCAAGGGCGGAGAGATAGTGAGAAAAGGATATGTATTAAAAGGGAACTTGAGAAGTGAGGGAAAAATAGTTGGAGGAAATTTGAGAACCTAAGAGAGAGTTCGAGAACAGAAAAAAGAGAGTTGATGAAAGAGAAATGAAATGCAACAGAAAGAGAAAGTGAGAGATATAGCCGATCGAAATGTCAACCATTACAAATAGGGATGAAATTCTACTGGTATCAACGATAAATCTCAAGTCACGACGAATTCTCTCGTGGCAGAAGTTCTTGTGCAGTGAAAGCTTCACATATGGAACCAATCAACAAGATCCTCACTCTGCTCACGGAGTTTCTTTAAAAAATCAAAAATAATGAGGGTGAAGTTCCTTCTCCTCTCCAGCCGAACAATGCTTCTTCCCACAAACCAGACTCGATCTTCTCGCGAGTTGCGTCAACCGAAGCTTCTGTTGTCCACGGACAAGTCGATCTCTTTGCCGAGAAGTCCAGAAGCGTTGTTCTAAAAGGAATGCCGGAACAAGAAACGGATGAGATCACTGACCTTTACGATCGTCAGATCGCGACGGACATAATTGATAGCTTTATGAATCATGATCTCAATGACGCGTTAAACAATGGAAGTGTATCCATCAAATGTCACTACAGCCCGAACTCCGGAATGCGAATCATCAAAATCACTTTCTCTATGAATTATCTTAGAGAAAGCTTTCTGTTCTTCGCTCGTGAGAAGAAACATCCGGAATTGATTCGACATCCACACAGCTACTTCCGCCAAGACCTCATGCCATAACAAATAGCTCAACAGAAAGCATTCCGAAGAGAAGCAGGAGAACTTAATACTGAACACGGAATGCTCGAGTTCGTCGTAGGAGATGAAAAGATCTCAAAGCTCAGAAATCAATTACCTCTTCCCAAAAGAAGTCACGTTAGAAAGGATTTTAAAAGTTCTACTGCTTCTCCTCCCAACAACAGATCAAGGAACAACCAGTCCATTCCCACTTCCACTGAAGTTTTTACTCGTTAAAAAATAACACCACGGGGACGCATTGCTATTCCGTGGGATAGTGTTATAAGCATTCTCTTGGTCACGCATGCTTATCAAGCGACTGCGTCATGAATGAAGCGTAATCCCAGAATTCACGATTAAGACAGAAGAAAGATGGAAGATGGATGATAAAAAAGAACAAGGCATGTGAGCCTTTCATATAACACTATCGCACGGAATAGCAATGTGTTCCCGTGGTGTAATGGTGACACGTGCTCCCGGTTTGAGTCAGAGATGGTTGGGTTTGATCCCATCCGGTGGATTAGCTTTTTTCTGTGCGTTCAATCATTTATATCAGTACCACTTTCAATAACTTTAAATAGCTTTCTACTGCATGGATGCTCGCCTGCCGAATGGCGAGCAGCCTACATTAACCCAAGGGAGCATAGATGATCCACTGAACTACTGACCTAATTCTCTAGCATCTGGCATCTGCAAAGTATTCGAAAGCATACTATGCGTATCTCTCCCAAGCTATTATACTTGACAGAATTCAATCTTATTTCTCCTTTCCAGTGAGGGTTTATACCAAAGCGGTTTTACTCTTCTGCATTATTATCCTCCTTATCCGAATTTCACGGAGCTCTCAAAAAAAGCTCCTACATATATCTCTTCTGTAATCGTGGATTTCCTAATTCTGTAACTGTAATGAATACTTCAACATGGCTCAGAAATATGGAGCCCTCAAGCTGATTCAATGTCCAGGTATCTGGGAAAAATTCAGCGTAGATTTACGAAGCAACTTTTCTGAAGAACTGGCATTCAATTAAGCTACAATGAGAGGTTAAGTTATCTTGGATGCGATAAACTTTCGAATCGTAGGCGTGTCACTGATCTTTTGACAATACATACACAAAATTGTTAGGAACATCATCGACTTACCCCCTTTTATTTTTCTGAACTTCGCACCAAGAAGTCGTTTAACTACGGGTCACTCAATTCAATTCAATTCAATTCATTTATTCCATGCAAGAACAACAACTTGTAATACAATTATGAATGGTAGTTCCAATTAGCATGGACGCGTAGGATAGGGAGACAAAGAAAAAAAAAACAATCATTCATTCAAAAGTGCTGAATGGCATTCAACTAATCCAAATATCATCTAAGAAAAAAAAATGATATGAAATAGCGTCTATAGTTATTTATAATCAGAAGATTGTGTCCTATACATATGTATGTAAATACAAATAATCGTCAATCTGTTACACTCGGACAAGGAAGCACAACTTCAAATGGAATTTTTTTTAGTCTTGTCGCAAAACTTGAAGAACTTTCAATTACAACGATATCTTCCGGAAGGGAGTTCCATATTGCTATTGATCTAGAGACAAAGGTAGACAACCTAGCCGGGTAAACGATAGGCAGACGAATTCTGAGAGAGTGCGCTTGTCTTGTATTATACTTGGGGGGAGATAAAATGTATAGAAAGGAAAAATCGAGAGAGCATTTGTTATGTAAACATTTGTGCAAAAAACATAGATCTCTGAATGTTCGACGATATTCTAATGACTCAGTTTTGAGCAGTTTCAATCTCTGAGAATAAGGCAGGCTTACATTGCCACATCTATATAACAGCCTTCTAGTAAAATTACGTTGTACATATTCTAAATCATTGATGAGGTATTTCGTGGTAGGGGACCAAATTTCAGTCCCGTATTCGAGAATCGGTCTAACGTATACATTAAAAGCAAGCATGAGCATTTCGCATGATTTGGTCTTGAAAGCCTTCAGAATAAGGTTTGCAGTAGAAGAGGCTTTTTTACAAATCTTCTCAATATGAGAATTGAAACGGAAATCATGAGTTAACAAAATCCCTAAATCTTTAACCTGGTTGGTAACAATCAATGGAATATGGTTGATAGAGTAGGGGTGAAACACCGATTGCTTGCCTATATGAAGAACAGTACATTTAGAAGTTGATAGAGTAAGGTTCCACTGAGTGCACCACTCAAATATATTGTTGACTGCTGTTTGTAAGTCATCTGAATATAAGGGTACTTGAGCTAGCAGCTTAACATCATCGGCAAAAATACTGAAGCGAATAGTAGCAGGGATAACTTTCTTGATGTCGTCAATGAACAGTAAAAACAACAACGGGCCTATTGAAGAACCTTGAGGAACACCACTTAAAACTGAAGCTGGTACTGAGTTGATACCATCGATGATCACTGATTGTTTACGGGAGTTGAGGAAAGAAGAGATAAATTTAAGTGCTGGCCCTACAATACCAAGTGAATTCAATTTAAACAATAGAAATCGAATATCTACAGAATCAAAAGCTTTTGAGATGTCTAGGAAAATTACATCAATATCAATACTTGAACTCAGAGAGTGGGTTATGAAGGAATATGATTCGGCTAAAGAAGTGATTGTCGATCGATTAGGTCGAAAACCGGCTTGAAAAGGGGAGAGCAATGAACGCTCTTCAAGATACTTTGAAATAGAATTAACAATAACTTTTTCCATTACTTTAGAAATCGAGCAGGTTAAAGAAATGGGTCTGTAATTTGATAAGATAGGAGGTCCTTTGTTTTTGAGCAGAGGCTTTACAATAGCAAACTTCCACATATCGGGTACGATTCCAGTCATTAAACAGTTGTTGAATAAAATACGCAGAGGTTTCAACAACGCAAATTTACATTTTTTGATAAAAATGTTCGGAATGGAATCGGGTGAGGTATTACATTTATTCTCTAACTTAGAAACAGCCTCGAGTATCATTTGATCATCAATTATTTCAAGAGAAAAGTGTTGATCGAAGGGAGCTAAAATAGGGACAGGAAGAACATTCTGAGACGGTTCAGAGAAAGTTGATGAGAACTGAGAAGAAAACATTTCAGCTTTTATGGAAGGGTCCGTCACTACCGTTCCACTACTGTCATACAAAACATAGGAATCGTTTTGAGATTTAATACGATTTGTACAATACGAGAAAAACTGTTTACGGTTGCCTTTAACAATCAGAGAAGATTCCTTAGATGTTTCAAAATCATAAAGCTCAGAAGAAAAATTTCTTGATAGATTTTTACAATATTCGGAGTAAGGAGCAGTAATTGAAACTTTCTGAAGCTTATTGAATAAGCGTTGAATACGCGCTGGATATCTATAGGAGGACGAATTAGGAACAACAGTTGGCACAAAGCGATCGATAAGGTCACATAGTAGATCAACGATATAGTTGTAAGCTTGATTAGGGTCAAGAGATGATAATGCCAAGGTCCAATCATGACAGTAAATAAAGTACTCAATCATATGCCAGTTTGCCTCAGAATAAAGTTTTATAGGCTTGATTATATCATCGAATACTTTGGAGGTAATACAATCGAAACAAATAGAATTATGATCGCACTGGGATGTGAAGGGAGCAATAACACTAGAAGAAGAGATAATCGGATGATTGCATAAAAGAAGATCAAGAATGTTCTGACTTCGAGTCGGCATCAGAATGTACTGAGTGAAATGGTTATCACAACAGTAATTAAGAAATTGAGTAGAAGAATAGCTCTTAGAACACGTCAACTTGTCCCAATCAATACAAGGCAAATTCAAATCACCAACGATTATGAGAGGGACATTGGGAATGGTATTTAAAGAGAAGTATGCTAATAACTCATTTATGATATCGTCTGGGGCACTGGGAGATCGATAAACACACATTAATCTAACCCGAGAAAAATATGAATTTTTGTCACTACATTGTAACTCAACTGTAATAGCTTCACATTCTGAAACTGACATCGACGAAGTTGCTACTGGACTGAGTCTAGATTGCACTAAAATTGCTACTCCGCCACCTCTGTTACTGATATTAGAGTTTCTATCAGAACGAAAAACAGAATATGGTTTATTTGAATGTAAAATGACATCAGGTTCACTATCGTGTAACCAAGTTTCTGAAAAGCAAATAGCATTGTATTGCGTTAAAGATAATAAATGATTAAGATCGTACAATTTATTCCGTATAGAGCGACAATTACTATAGTAAAAACTAAAATTTCCTCTAATACTATGTTGGCTATTCCAAATATCAGAAGAAGTAAACAGGCTATCGCCATCAGCACTACTGACCTATTTCTGTACATCGTTTGCGTCCATCCTTTTTCCTCTTGTCACCGTCACGTTTTGAAGAGAACCATTAGCCTCAGCGACTGTCTTCGGAGTGTATAGAGGACGCGGATGAGAGAATCGAATGAGCCTTGTTCCTTGTACCCCCCACTCCATCAATCCAGCTTTGTCGTTTCTTTCTTTAGCGAGTTTCTTGCAGTCCTTCTCGAGTTGGAGTCCTTCTCTGGTAAGGTCTTCTCTCGCGTACGCGTGAGGAAATATGCGAAGTACTTCAGGACGACGGACTCGTAGTTTTCGAAGTACTTCTGTTCGGAGAGATGGCGATGGAAAATGAATCTTAAGAATTCTTCTCTTGTTCTCTTCATTTCCGAAGCGTCGATGAGTGATAGAACCTTGGTTGAATGCATTAGTGAGAGAAGGTATATTGAGTTCACTAACGAGAGAATCAAGAAGTTTTCCATCATGTTGATCCGTGGCGTCTTTTCTTATCTCCTCCGGAATGCCGACCAAAACGATGTTGTGAGCCTTCTCTTCCAGAATGACTTTGTCTTCCTGAAGGACTCTCCTGACCGCGTCATAGGCGAGAAGTTCAGGCTGCGATATGAGAGAGGAAGTCATCAAAGAGTTGGATGGAGGGGCCGGGGTTTGGGTTGTGAGCTTAGAGAGAAGAGGAATGAGAGAAGATAATGTCGTCATCATTGAGGTTACTGCATTCAGAAGTTGGGAGATTTGGTCGCTTTGACGGTTGACAGCTTGGATCAGAATTTGTACATCAGATGAGGGTTGAGAAACTGACGAGGGAACAGACATATCTGTTTGTTTGGAATTGGTTTGAGAAAAGGACTGGCTCAACAATTGATATAGAAAGAATCAATATGAGAGCAATAGGAAGGGTCACCGCTCAGTGTGATAGCAGAGCGAAAGAGGAAAAACTCTTTCAAGTTTTGTCTTCCTTTGTGCCGCACCAATTCATAAACATTTATTGCCTAACAGAGTCATTTCTGAATGGAATAGTCTGCCCGAAAGACCGTTTTCTTTTGCTCCTTCACAAGCTATGGCTTTTTTTTTTGAAAAACGTTTGAAATGAAGTTGTTATATAATTTAAAACCCAAATTTTCTTTACTATATTTCTTTTCTCTTTTGATGTATTTTCTCACGTTACTATTCATTCAATGTTTTAGAGATTTGATTCAATCTTCTTTTTCGGTTATGAGTTCTCTATTATAATTGATAACCTTCGTTGTTATCTCTTGATGTCCGTTCAGCTGAATTATATGTAAGCTCGATTGTAAGGCTCAACTGATGCTTTGGATCGCTCAATTGTTTTATATCATACCACTTAATGTTTATGTACACTGTACAAATGAATGAATAGTTAGCTCACAGATAATTACTCCAATGATCTCGCATTGCACGAAGCACTCGAGTGTGCATTTCGATTGCTTCGAGAGTCTCGCCGTCAGCATCGTACCCGATGCCGATAAAGAACAAATCTGCCAAATAAGAAACGTTTTTGGAGCCTCGTGATTGAAATTTTCTCTAAGTTCCTTACTTTTCAGCCTCGTTATGCTGTTGAAGTAAATTTCTCGGTTTTTTCGAGAG
The DNA here is from genome assembly GCA_964056735.1 of Allodiplogaster pararmata. NCBI lineage: Eukaryota > Metazoa > Nematoda > Chromadorea > Rhabditida > Diplogasteridae > Allodiplogaster > Allodiplogaster pararmata. The sequence continues at coordinate 42,376,868 of OZ057405.1, forward strand.
AAAAAAATCAGAGAAATCTAATTCATTCGAATTACTGTAGAAAAATTTTTTTTCTGCTCGTTTTGCCGAGTGCAAGAGGATTCTTATCTTTTCTTTAATGTTTTTCTCCAGAATTTTCACTTTTCAAGTTGAGAGACACGGTCTTTTTTCGAAATCCTGAAAACTTCTGGGGATTTTTTGGTGAATCAGATCATTGCTCTAACAGGGCCAAGACTCTTCGCGCAGCAACAATTTTGCTCATTCCTCTTTCCAAATTTCCAAATTTTTAACCGGACTCTGTAAACTATGTTAGCAACTACTTAGAACAAGGTGATTAAAATATTGATTATCAGACTACAGGTTTGAAGATCTTTCAACCCACGAATTAGCTTTTTCAGTATGTCGTCGTCAATGATGAAGTAGTGCTCTGAGGAATTGCCGCATCCAGAGAAGACCATTCGCTCCTCTTCCGGAATCATCTTGAATCGTCCCTCTTATGCTTTATAGTGTTTTCGATTACCGTGTTTAGAAATTTTCTTCTCAATGAAAACTTTCTATGTTCAAACATGTGAGAACGCTTGTAAATAAGTTTTAAGGACTTTTGAGCGCATAGAACGATTTATGTACGTATCCGATTTATCGAGAAATCAAGATTTAAAACGATTTATCGAGAAATCAAGACATTTTACCTATGCATGTACGTAGCCGCATAGGAGTGGCAGGTCACTATACATATTATAACTGTATGTATTGTCTTGATAGCTCTATGAGAAAAACATCGTTTGGAAATCCAAGGTCATGAGTGCGGTTCCATCGCGAAGCACTCTCCCAGCACAACAATTCGCAAGCACAATTTTCTTCTTTTGCCACAAAGGATGTTTTTATGAAAAGAGGTAAGATGAGAAAGTTTTCGAACCTCTCTGATGATTCCTAGAGCGAATTTCTGGCAGACTCTGGGGAGGGTCGGGTGAGAGAGGAGAATGTTGACAGACTGCGTCAGGTTGACCAGGTCGACTGGGCGATTGAAGGGTGGCAGATGTACGATGACTGGAGAAAGGCCTTTCAGACGACCCGCGTCGTAGGGGAAGAGCAGGTCTACTCTCGGAATCTGATCACATCAAGTTATTTCAGTTTTACAAGAGACCGAGAGAGAGAGAGAGGAAGAGAGAGGGAGTGTAAGAAAAAGAGCCGCACTTTGGAGGTGTGAAGCAAACAATTATCCTACATGGAAAAAGTTCAGGGGCCGCTTTCAGAGACAAAAATTTATACTCAAATTTATGATAAACTTCATACTAAGTTGTAGTTTCGCCAAAATGGAATTCAGAGAGTATACTTTATGCTTGCCGGCAACAACAACAACAACAGTATACTTTAGGGTAAACTTTATACTGAAGTTTAGTAGGAAAGCTGAGACGCTCTCACCCATCTTCTCTCTGAATACAGAACTGGGACCGTATTCAGAGACAAAAATTTATGGTAAACTTCATACCAAGTTGTAGTTTCGCCAAAATGGAATTCAGAGAGTAGAATTTAGGGTAAACTTTATACTAAAATTTAGTAGGAAAGCTGAGACGCTCTCACCCGTCTTGTCTCTGAATACAGGAACTTAGGTCTACAATATACTAGGGTAAAATTCACCCCTGAGTTCATCTTAGATCTCTGAATACGGCCCAGATTTGTTTCCGTTTACATTTCTCAGTTACAGGAGCTTGTTCCGATCTTTGATCCTTTTTTTCCGATTCCTTATCATTCAATTAAAAGCACTAACCAGTTTACACTTCTTCTTCTCTATCTTGTAGCCATTGGATGGAATCAATTCTACACTCAATGGAATGCTCGAAGCAGTTACGGTAGCTGTCGCGGTTGCACTAGAGGAACCTGGCAAAAACTTCAGAAATTATAATAAATATGACCCAGCATAAAAAACCGAATTTCCAGGTCAAAGTTTTTGTAAAAAGTTTTCCAAACTTTCATTACAAAATTTTTATCAACAATAACGCGCGAAAAAGATTTAAAAAACTTGGAAATAGGAAGAAGCTTTAGAATAGAGCAAGGTTAGAAAAACATATTTGGGCGAAGTTGAATAGAAAAAAACCTAGTTTTATAAGTATTATGAGTTTTATTTACTCAAAAATGTTTTTAAACTGTTTCTTACTTGAAATATGGCTCAATGTAAATTGCTCATTCTGCCTGACCCTCATCCGATTCAGTCTCGAGAGTTCGTGATTCACCTTAAAAGGTTTACTTTAAAAAACGCATGAAAATTAAATCTGTTTGAATTTTAAAAAAGTTATATTGTTATTAACTTTTTTAAAAGAAGGAGACAGTTGAGTAAAATTTCGCTAGAACGACGAGCTTTTGCCCATGCGATAATTCAATGGTCATTCATTTCTCATGGTTTACTGTTTTCATACAAGCTATGTATTGCATACACATTCAGTCTTTCGAAGCATCGATATCGACCGAGTTTTTTCGTTTTCTATTTTCAAATTTCTTGCATTTTTAAAAGACTCTCGTAGTTAATTTTCACGTAATCTTTTCATACAGAGCAAATGATTATGCTAACATAAAATCGTTCAAATGCCAAGCAACGAGCGGCAACCGAACTCGCATCCTTCGCTTACCAGGAAATACAAACGCCCTTTAAAGATCCTTCGACTCGTAAACCGTTTATTTTCTGCTCACATAGTGTGTAAGTCCTGCCAGATAGTCGCAGATGGGAGCGCACTGCATGGGTAACTGAGCGCGTAGTCGCATAACTGTGTTCAAGTTGACCGGGTGGAAAGTTGAGAGAAGAGAAGCGATGTTTCTCTGAAACACAATCCCTCTGGATTGAAATGAACTTCTGCCGCTTTCCCAACTTCTTATTGAAAGATGAGAACTTATTTAATATTGAAAATCTCAATTTTGATTCCATTTTTTCATCACAAGTCTCAATTTGATCTCCTTTTTTTCTTCAAGGTTCTCAATTTGGAATTTTTTCTGGAACATATAATTTGTCTATGAATGGATCATCGATCGCGAGCTTGAAAGCATTATTCAATAGCGATGAGACGATGACAACTTTATAAAATGAGATGATTTGTTCGGAGGAAAAACCAAGGAGAGGACTATAATTGGATTTGAACTTTAGTTATTTTTCCGAAGGGCTCATGATCACTGAACTCATAAAAGTAGTAGAGATCTGTGTCTTGCTGATGAGATGCAGTGTCGTTTCATTTTAAGAGATTTTGGACGTTTCACTTTATTAAAACATCATCAGCCAAAGTGCTTAGCCTCAAATTTGGGTAATTCAAGGTTTAATTAATCCGGATTCTCTTAAATTGGATCAAACCGCATCTCATCAGTGGCGAGGCACATATTGTTTTATTCAAATTGATCTTTTTCATGATGCGCTTCACTCAGCGGTTCACAGTTCTTGGAAAAGTTGTGCATTGAACGAGGAATTAAACCAATTTTTTCGCTTTCAAAATGTTGTTCTCTCCATTGAGCTACCAACGCTCACAATTTCTTGAACCTGAAAGTCCTTTGCCATGACACAACTACCTAAGACCCTAAATTGAATGACCGCTTCTTCAATTGAGCCATAGAGTTATTGCTCACCGCAGTAAAATTTGCTCCGAACTCTTATTCCGGAATCTTCCTCTTTAGATTTTCCGCTCAAGGAAAGAGTCATCTATGTCATAAGCACACCTTGATTTCACGCTCGAAGAGATTTATCGCTGTGAAAAGTCTCCGTCGCTGCTTTGAAAAACAATGAATGTCCGAATAGTGATCCAAGGATAATCGTAGTTTGATATTACACTAACGATCTTCCGACCATTGGGAAGAATCTATCTTGTAGATGACTCTTTTTCCCACTTTATGAGTCCTTTATTTCTCTCAATCTTCGGATGAGTCCTTTATTTCTCTCAATCTTCGGATGTGTTAGTTTTTCTCATAGAACAGCTAATCAAAAAAGCATACAGTGTTCTTTTTGAATACAAGATCCAGTAAATATACATCTCTGACAGCGCAATGCAGGATGTTTCCTCTCCTTCCGCAAGATAAGCATGTATATCAATCTGATTACTATTTAGGGAAAAAAGAGGCTTTTGAGGGTGATCGAGAGCGAGCGATATACGTCGAGAACTGTTGAAAGTTAGCGCATAGGTTTAACCTAGAGTGCGGGCAGAAGAAACACATTGGTTCAAGGTTCCTCATCAACCCCATATTCGAAGTTTCATGTATCAATGAGCTGTGAAATGGAAGAGACTTTAATAATATATTTATTCGATTGAAAAAACAATCAAATTAGCATTTAAATATTATGAACAGACAAAATACAAGATTTACAAATTTACAAGAGTTTAATTCATCTTAAAATAATAGAATTTCGTTCTTTTAATGAACATATTATAATCTTTTCAAGTTTTACAGGAGTTAGCGGAAAAATTTTATTTTTCGAAAAGTTCTTTGGTAAGAAAACTTTTTTTTCGTACCAACTAGGGAAAAAGGTTTTCCGTTTTAATTAATCGTACATCCACTTTTGAAAATCCGATTTCCTATAAGAAAATTCCCACAAAATACTGATCACTACGTGAACTTGGACATACATGAATATAACATTAGAATGACCTGCTTATTAAACTAAATAAAAGTATGCCAAGTTCTGAAACTTTTGAAATTATCATTTATTCAATTGTGATCTCTTCCATCAGTAATACATTACACCAGCGCCCGGCTACATCGAATTCCTTTTCGAAAGCCATGTATCTTCTAAGGGTGCCTATAAAGAAATCCTTAAAAGCATCTGAAGAGGGATTCTATTTCCTGATGTTTAATCGCAGCTTTCGGTTCTTCTCTAATAATAGGGCGTCGATAGCCAATCGCGCATCCCATGCAGCATCTTCATCCAATTTTCGCATCTCACGCAACACATCCGATACATGAGCTCCTGAATAGAAATCAATCAATAAAATATAATCGAACCAATGAATCAAAAAAGGCAAGCAATATTAAACAAGAATAATATGAATTATGATCAAACAATGCATGTTTTTGAAAAAAGTTTTTTTAGAAGTTGTTCTTGTCAGGTTTGAGATAAAACTCTGCTCAGAGCCGCTAGTCTTCGAAACGAAGTTTTGCACGAAACCTCGATATTAGAGAAAATTTCTGCAAAAAACTTTTCGAAAAAAATTTTTCCGGTAAATTATTAACCTAACTGCAAACTGAATGAATATTGAGACCTTGATACTGATCAAGGCCTATTCCCTTTGGGTTATCACAGCCCATTTACTAGTATCGAAACTAGTGCGGCGACCAAGTCCTTGTCATTACTCGTTTTATCATATTTGCATTCAAAATCATCATCTTGAGCGAAGATGATTACCGTATCTGCTCCAAGTGTCTTCTTGTGATGCTTGACATGTGACACTTCCTTCAACTTTCTTGGATGGTCCCACTGCTGTTTCCTGTTGGAGCATTGTTGCCTCGACGCCGTTGATGAAGTCGCTGCTGGCGCCTGTACCATATGTCTTAGTTAAACTCTTGAAGCCCGCCATTTTAACTAGAAGTACTTATACATTATTCATGAGTACTTGTACTTAATCGAAGGGGACCAGAATGACTTCTGCCAAAGAAAAAAGGCTGACCTCTTCGAGGTGTGTTCTTGCTGGAAACAGAGGCGGAACTGCTCGCGGTAGCTTGCTCTTGCGACGGTGGGTCGTCTTCGATCTCAATCACTTCGTCTCTGCGCCTTTTCATTTTTTTGCTGCCTGTTTCAGAGCGGGTCCGCGATTTTTTCAGCAGACGGTATTCTTCCATGTTGCTCCTAGGCTCTGTGCCGCTCATGGACTGAAATTTTCCAGCAATTAAATATTTGAAGATACATTTGATAAAAATGTTTGACAAAAATTACGGGATGTTCTGAATAAGTCTGACATTTGTGCCATGGTTCCCAAGTTTGACCCTACTACGCGCCGATTCACCAAAACCATCCAGGTTGAAAATGTTGTTATGACTGCGTACCTTACCCCTCCCCCTACAGAATCTTATAGTATTTTTAAACAATAAACCATTTGTTTCAAGAGTTCAATTCTGAAAGAATACGAGGAGAGCTCATATCGTGTTTTAAAGCGGGTTTAGAACAAGAAGTAAAATGACCTCAGCAAAACAGGGCAAACTTTATGAGAAATAGATACACTTAAGCTTTCTAGTAGAGCATTGGAAGTGGTTGAGAGAAGGATGTCATTGTAGGAGCGGGAGAGCTCTCCAATGTTTTCATGGTTCTCGGGCGCGTTGGAAGAAGCGCGTGAAGGGAGGCCAATATGACTACCATTGAGACTTGTGCTGGCTCCGGCATTCTCCTCGTGCGTTTGACTGGAGTTGGGTCATATTTATTACAATTAATGTCCTTGTAACCAAGACTCCTAGACCTAGTAAACATCGAACAGAATTTCCATATTTTTTCTATTCTATTCAAACTGTCTTCAAAGCTGGCTGGGGATATTTCTATATCGTTTTTATATTAGTCACCATACCAAAACTCATCATAAAAGATTAGAATGAATCTAACTAATTATTGTTAACTCAATTATTTCTCACAATAAAACTTCCTTATCGAGTAGAGATCGCTCATGTTCTTTCAATAATCTAAATGAAACTAAAATTCTCTTTGCAAAGCTTTTTTCAAATTCTTCTTTCTATATTTATGAAGCGTAGCATAGATAATTGGGGCAATAAAGTGTTTTGTTGTAGATAAAAGCTGACTGTTGTAGATGGAAGCAGAAACTATAAAACTTATGTTCATTTCATTCATGCTTCAGAAGAAACTATTCTCACCTTTCGTTTACCGCTTGCTTGGATGCGTTCAGTACACAATCTCCCAGGAAACGGAGTGGCTCAAAAAACTGCCAGCCCCGTTTCTCAGGCATAGGCACGCCACGCTGGTTCGTTTTACGAACGATCCGCATGTACGAATCACGAAGGATACGGAACTTCTGATTGCACAACCGACCTCAAATAAACTCAATACAACGATTAACTTTATTTAATCTCAATTGTATTTGAGGTATCTATAAATGCACGAACTCTACTTTTGTTATATCCCAATGGATATGAAGCTTCTGTGTGACAGGAACAACATGAGTGAGTAACGCACAAAAAAGGATTTCCTACGGGCTAAGTCGAACCCAGTTGTGTTTCTTTATGACCGGGAGCGAGAGCGCTACCACAACACCACCGAAAGCACATTGTCAATTCACGCTACTCGATTTCTCTTAACAAGAACCCCGAAGATAACTCACTGTCAACATCGTATCCCAGGTCTCGCATGTACTCTGCACACAAGTTCCAGCCGTCTCTTTTGGCTTTCTGAGAAGCGCCCGGTGTATTCTCCCACAAAATAGGCAAGGATCGCACGCACTCAATCAATGCCAGCGTTTGTTCCGTAGTGAATGAGGAAACGTCCGAAACGTCGCCTCCATCTCCGCACCACTGCAGTAAAAAAAAGGTTTAGGTAAACTGGACGACCTATTGTTCGAGTGTGCTGTATGTAGTCGTTTCCGCCTTTATTGAGTGTAATTGCTGCTTCAGCGCGCTGATATTTCCTACGCGCCAAGTCTTGCATTGATACATGGTAAAAAAACAACAATAAAAAAGAGTACAAGGACAACGACTTATAAATGCAGCGGTTCTAGAATCCTGTGAATGTCACTGCCGAAAGACATAGTCGTTCGAAGTTCTTGTTGGGTTCGACTTCAGACTATGCAGATAGCAGCTTCCTCATTCTTCTCCAGACCAGTTTCTGCAACCTAACTGCCGTCTCGCGGAAGCAAGAGGACTCTCGCACAGGTTTCAAAACCTTACGCTGATCAAAAAATTAACACTGAACGCCACCACATTGACATCGTTTTGATGAAAACGACGGAAAACAAATAGTGACAAAATAACTTGTGTGCGGGGTACTCTAAAACATGTTGCTCCCTTCTAAACAGAGGAACACGTCATGATTGCGAAAAATTGTGCTATTATAGGGGCTCTGTAGGTGCCGAACCCTCTTC